>JABTXL010003755.1:515479-581599 GCA_025134845.1 Neodon shergylaensis | reverse complement strand
GTGTTAGTGCACCCCTTATCTTAGGTGCCTGTGTTAGTGCACCCCTTTATCCTAGGTGCCTTGTGAGTGGATCCCTCATCTTGGGTGCCTGTATGAGTGCACCCCTTCCATAAGGAAATCTCTCATTAGCTGTGCCCAATTGAGAGTCAGAGGGTGAGTGTAGTCCATTGTCCTACAGAGACCTGGTACACTTCGGGCAAAAGAGAGCCTGGGAGGCCATTGATGAGCAGTAAGGCAGCTCCCTCCTCCAGACAGAAGTATACACATGGTGAGAATACACCCACCACACCTTCTCACTGTGCCCAGGCCTGAGTCAGACCACCACAGGCTGCAGTTACGGAATGGTGACACCACAGGGCTTCCACACCTAGCCGCTCCCTCAGGCAGTCAAGCTCAGGGCCTTCTGGGTAAGCATGCTAAGACAGATGGAAGGAACTGGTCACAGCCCACTCTGCTGCAGAAGTGTCCAGGCAGAAGCACAGCCATGAGCAGGGTGGCCATGACAGGGCACTGAGTGACAGTAAGGACTTTGAGCTAGACAGACAGGAAAACACAGCCCAAGGCCGAGTCGCTGGGTAAGGGAGAAGCGGTAGTGAACAGCCCAGAGCCCAGGACTGTACAAGGCAGTCATGATGGGACAGTCGGCCATTGTTTCTCTTAGCGGTGTCTGCAGTGTCCTCAGGAACCAACCGTGTCCTACACACATGACATGGCCTTCACATGAAGCACACGCCTGTCTAGCCTCTGAATTGTCCCACAAAGAACACTAAACCTGAGGACTCTTTGTGGCCTCCCATACAGAGAAGCAGGGGGACTATCAAGGTGTTATGTCACTAGAAGTCCTGGCTTCAGTTTCCAAATGACCGCCAAGATAGCACCTTCTGCTTCCTGCCCCACAGGACTGGGCACTCAGTAAAATGATCACACAGCACTGAAAGGTGAAAAAAAAATGGTCCAGCAGTCTACCAAACACCGAGATTTACCCCACAGCAGAATCAGGTGGTAACAGGCATTGGGCATTTAAAAGTAGAAGGGTCATTTTGGGAGGCTATTGCTCAAAAAAGAAAAAGAAAAAGAAAAAGGAAGGAAGAAAAAAAAGAAAGAAAAGGGAAAAGAAAAAATCCAAAAACAAACGGAAGTCCAAGTCAAACGTATATCAAAAACAAAACCTCAAATCCAAGTGCTTAGAAAAGCAATACACCAATGTGGCGCTCACTGGCACACATTCAGTGCCTGCCTGTGGAGGGTGAGGCCTCTTTCCAGAAACCCACGTAAGCACACATCCATCGAGGAAAACCCCACCAAGTATGCCAGCTTCAGGAACAAATCAGAACTTCATTAAGTGATTTCTCAAAAAAAATAAAATAAAATAAATAAATAAAATAAAATAAAACCCCACGGGTTTCTGAAATAAAGTCGCCAGCTATTCTGCGGTCCAGCCAAGAAGGTGGAGGGGCTGGGGCTAGACCTAGTCCTAGGGCGCAAGGAGCAACTGGTAGCCACAAAACCAGGGCTCCCCGGTTTCCGGTTGGCATTGTTTAGTTCACAGCCCTAGATAGCAGGCCCTCTGCCCTTACCTCCCTGTGCCTGCACATCTCCTCTGTACCTGAGTCCAGCTCCAAAGGGGGCACCTCTGCTTTATAGAAGACAAACTTGTCCCCTTCTTTTGTGTTTTGTTTTCTTCATTAAACAAACAAACAAACAAAAACCAGAAAACATTTGCCACCGCAGAGACATCTGTAAAATATTTGCCTTTCCAGTCAAGGAGTAAAACACGAAGACTTCCTTTAAAACATTTGTCCTCATTTTCTCTCCCTCGGTCCTCGGCATTTACAGGCAAAGATGTGTGAGTCCCCCTGCTCTGCTCTGCTCCTGCTCTGCTCCTGCACTGCTCCTGCACTGCTCCTGCTCTGCCTGCTGCTCCAGTTCCTCCCTTGGTGTGTTTTTCTCTTTTAACTTCAGTGCCTCTGTATGTGGGGGGGTGGGGGGGGTGAGTTTGTAGTAACTGTGTTCTCAATGTAATATAAATTCTCAGTGCCTCTTTGGCCATTCTGAAAAGAGAATTAGAAATGAAGGCCAATGCATGGCAGCTGAAACCCAAGTTTCAAGGGAGGGAAAGAGAGAAGGAAGAAGGGAGGGGGCAGGGAGGAAGGAAGACTGCTAGCCGGCTACATTGATGACAGCTAGTCTCCACTTTAACCCCCTGCTCTCCGGCTCCACTCCCTAAAAACTGTCCCCACGGCCCCTTAGGTAATTCTTGCTTTCTCCAAGTATTCCAAATGGAGCACGTGTATAAAGGACTCCAAACCAGCACCCACAGATGAGAGGAAACATGGGGATGTTCGTCTTTCCGAGTCTGGGTTACCTCACTCAGAACGACTGCTCCCAGCTCCATCCACTTACTTGCAAATTTCATAATTTTGTTTTGTTAATGGAATATTTTGTCAAACATTCCATTGTGTAAATGCACCATATTTTCATTATCCACGCATCAGCTGACCGCCACCTCGGCTGTAACTAGTTTGAACAGAGCGGTAATGCATACGGGTGAAGCCGTTTTCTACATATTAGGATACAGAGCCCTTTGGACACATGCCCGGGAGTGGTACAGCTAGACCATGGAGTAGACATATTTCCAGCTTTTGAAGGAGCATCCACACTTCCTTTCCATGGAGATTATGCCAGTTTGCACTCCCACCAGCAGTGAGTAAGTGTTCCCCTTTGCCTACATCCAAGGAAGCATTTCCAATCATTCGTTGTTTGGACCGTAGCCATTGTGTCTGTGGTAAGGTGAGATCTCAAAGTAGTTTTTAATTTACATTTCCCTGGTGACTAACGATGTTGAACATAAAAAAAAAAGCTTCTCAGCCATTTGTGTTTCTTGAGATCTCTCTGTTTAGATCTACACCCCATTTTTTTTAACTGGGTAGTTTTGTTGAATTTTAAATTTCAGAGTGATTTGTATCTTCTCCATAACCATTCTCTGTCAGATGGTGTCTTAGGGTTTATTTTGGTGTGGAGAGACACCGTGACCATGGCAACTCTTAAAAGGAAAACATTTAATTGGAGCGGCTCACTTACAGTTTCAGAGGTTCAGTCCAATATCGTCACGGAGGGGAGCATGGAGGGATGCAGTTAGACATGGTGCTGGCTACGTCTTGATCAGAAAGCAACAAGAGATGCCCTTACTCAGATGCCTGAGGATAGGAGAGCTCAAAGCACCACAGTGACACACTTCCTCAAACAAGGCCATACCTACTCCAACAAAGCCTCACCTCCTAATAGTGCCACTCCCTATGAGCTTATGAGAGCCAATTATATTCAAACTACCACATATGGACAGCTAGTGATTTTTTTCTACCATTTAGGCTGCTTCTTGACAAGAATGATGATGTCCTTTGCCATTCAGAAGCTTTTCACTTCATGAGGGCCCATTTAACCAGTGTTGGCCCTAATGCCTGCACAATTTGGGTACCAGTCAAGAAAGCCCTTTCCTATGTCAATGAGCTCAAGCATCGTCTCGACATCCTCTTCTATTACAGTCGGTGTATGAGACATTACTGGTAGGTCCTTGATCCATTTGAAATTGAATTTTCTTCAGCGTGAGAGATAAGACTCAAGTTTCATTCTTCTGCATGTAGTTATCCGGCTTGACCAGCACTATTTGTTGAAGATGCTGTGTTTTCTCTAATGGATATCGTTGGCTTCTTGGTTAAAAAAAATCAAGTGGCTCTAAGCATGTGATTATACGTGGGTCCTCAATTCTATTCCATTCATCAGGGTGTATGTTTTTATGGGAGAGCCATGCTGTTTTTATCATCATCATCATCGTCATCGTCGTCATCATCATCTTTACTATAGCTGTGGCCTTGCCAGAGGAAGTATACCACTAACATTGAAGTTTCAAAAGCCATGTGCCTGCCATTCCCAATCTGCTCTCTGTTTCCGATTACAGAGCAAGATGTAAGCTCCCATCTTCCAGTTCTAGCCAGCACGCTGACCTGCCACAACCCTTCCATTCTCTAATGGTAAGGGACTCATCCCTCTGGGCTGGATAGTTTTATGTCACCTCAGCACAAGCTGGAGTCATCTGGGAAGAGGAAACCTCAACTGAGACAAAACCCGGGGTGCACTTCCTGCTTGATGGTTATGCAGAAGGGCCAAAATCAATGTGGGCGATGTCCCCCCAAGGCTGGTGACACTGGGTGTTGTAAGAAAGTAAGATGAAGCCGGGCGATGGTGGCTCATGCCTTTAATCCCAGCACTCGGGAGGCGATGAGCAAGCCAGGGGGAGCGAGCCAATGGGCAGACCTCTTCCTGGCTGCTCTAGCTTCCAGCCCTGCTTGAGCGTCTGCCCTGATCGCCCTCTGTGATGGGTTATTACCTAGAAACGTAAGATGAAACGAATCCTTTCCTCCCCAAGCTCCTTTGGTCGTAGTCATGGTATCACAGCCATCGAACTCCTAACTAAGATGCCCTCTGGAACGCTCAGCCCAAACAAACCCCTTCTTCTATAAGTTGCCTTGGTTGTGGTGTTTCGTCACAGCAATAGACAAGGAACTAAGACACCCACAGAGGTGGCATGAGGACAGACTGGTAGGGAAGGAATAGGTTTTCTTTTATGGGACGACAAAAATAACTTTATTTCTAAAAACCATAATGGTGATAACCACACATCTGCTAAAGATACCCAAGCCATTACATTGTACGCTTTGGATGGTTACATTGAAGCAGCAACTGGATTTTTCCTTGATAAAGTGTTTTTCTCGGTGAGAGTGAGTAGATGGCCGAAGCACCATCCAGCATTTGTGGCGGTGTTGTTTCTGGCTTCAACTGCCAGGAAGTGCAAATGATTTGCTCCACTTCGGTTCTTTGAAAATATGAGACTTCTGGCATTTCCTCCGTGATGCCAAATCCAGCGGTTATATAAGCTGAGAAAGTTTTCTCCATAATTTTAATCCACTACCTCTGTTGATTCACCTTGGAATCCCGGTGAGTCATTTTTCACAGTGAAACGGATAAAGACATCTGTATTGCAAAAGTGCCAAGCCACAGGCACACTGATCACATGCCCGCATTTGCATGTCTCACTGACTTTAACTACAGAGCCCTCGGTAGAATGTGAAATCTTAACAGAACGTCATGAACTGAAAATACATAGAAGCGTGGAACATAAGAGGGTGCTTGTAACTGTGTGGTGAAGCGAAGCCATCCTGAAGTCCCCTGAAGTCCTCATGTCTGTCTGAGTCTGAGCTCACCTGTCACCGCTATGACCTCCACATGCCCTAATCCTGAAGGTCCCAGGGATAGACAGAAGTAAGTCTCCGATCCATAAAATTAATTCCCTAATACATAAGTTACTCTATAAAGCCTGGCTCCGCAGCTGCAATGCATATCTGCATTTTTTCCACATCACTGACTTCTCCATTCTCATCTTGCATATCATGCCATGCATGTCTCAAGAAATCCAACCCGAGGACCATGTTGCCATAGTCACAAAAGTTACCTATTCTCTATATAAATGATTTGACTTAATCTAATACCAATGTACGCCAGGCTGATGAAAATCGAATTCCCAGTAATAAAGAGGAACTAGGAGGAGAGGCAGTGACGAATGGGGAGACACATTCCAAGTGTGTTATACGCTCGTATGAAAATGGCCTTATGTGACCTAGCTCCGTTAAAAGAGAAAGTTGAGCCCACTTCCTCACTACTCTGGAAATTAATCACGTCGATTAGTACTAATGTTATAAATCCACTGCATTTTGAAAACGTCTCCTTAAAAGAAGAGGAAGGGGGTTGTGGAGGGAACCTTATTTTCCTGGCTTGAAACAATCCAAGAATCTCGAGCGCTTCTCAGGAGCCCATGATGCCCAAAAGAGCAGTGGTAGACTCCAAATGTCTGCACAGACAGTCATGAAGAGATTCTAGAACCTGCCTGACTGACAAGTCAGAAGGTATGCGCACCCACTAGTGCTGTGGGATAACCCTTCTGCGTGCTGTGAATATATGCTGCTCTCGTTGGTTGATAATAAAAGCTGCTTTAGCCGGGCGGTGGTGGCGCACGCCTTTAATCCCAGCACTCGGGAGGCAGAGGCAGGCGGATCTCTGTGAGTTCGAGACCAGCCTGGTCTACAAGAGCTAGTTCCAGGACAGGCTCCAAAACCACAGAGAAACCCTGTCTCGAAAAACCAAAAAAAAAAAAAATAAATAAAAGCTGCTTTGGCCTACAGCAAGGCAGAATACAGCTAGGCGGGAAAGTCAAACAGATTGCAGGGAGAAAGAAGGGCAGAGCCAAGAGAGAAGCAAGCCAGTTGCCTAAGAAACAAAACATATTAGAGCACAGGCAAATCCACGAGACACATGGCAAAACACAGATTAATGGAAATGGGTTAATTTAAGTGTAAGAGCCAGTTAGTAATAAGCCTGAACTATAGGCCAAACATTCTGTAATTAATATTAAGTCTCTGAGTGATTGTTTAGAAGCAGCTGCAGGGTTGAGAGGGACAGAGAAACCTCTGTTTACACACTTGGGAGGCTTAAAGGACTCTGTGTTCAAATGAACCATGTTCTGATTCTGACTCCCACTTCCCCATTCCCTCATTCGTAAAGTAAAAACATGGGTAGACAAGTCTTCAGGTTGCTCTCCAGGAAGCAATTACTGAAATTACGTCTGCTTCTAGTGATCAAAATACCATAACACCCTTAATATTTTCTCATTAAGTAGAACCTAGTACTTTGTATAAGTATTTAATAAAACGCTTTATGAATTGAATATGTCCTAACTGGGGATTAGTCCATCTCTGTAACACTTAGATAAGCTGATTCCATGATGTAGATTCTTCAACTAGAAAATGGAAAGACCTATACAAGACCCATCATGGTTTTTTTTAAAAACAATTTCCAGGTATTTTAAGTGTACTTAGACTGTGAAGATAAAACAATAAGAAAAATTCAGAGCACCAAGTCTCCAGCATATAATTAGATTCAATGGGAGCTTGGCAAATTTATTCATCCCCATTAACAATATGTTCATTTGGGTGTTACACAAACCAGAGGAAACAGAAACAATGTTCTGGAAGATTACGAGCCATCAGCAGCAACCTATAAAAATAAGATGTCAATTTGATTATCTCAGGGAACGATGATTTCCATGGCAGTGCTCATTAGAACTTATACCCAGCATCTTCCCACCTGCACACTGCAAAGTTCAAAGCAAAGACGGGGTCAGGATGCACTCGCCCGTTTTCTCTGCCTTTCAATTCTTCTGACTTCCTCCAGCATACGCTTTGAACTTCCAGCAATCATTCTGCACACAGACAGAGACTCTGCATCTACCTCACAGAGGCCCTGCTATGCAGCTAAGTGCGGGCACGGCGCACTTAGCACCCTCTCACCTGTCAGCGCAGGTCTGGACACCTGGAGCAGTGCTGAGAAGAGGGAACCAATTTGGGAGGCAGAGCTGCTGACAGTTCCAGGCAGCAGCCGATCATAATGCAAATATAAAAGCTGTTTTTCTCGTCATTAAATCTGACTTTGATTGTTAATGGCATATCCAGTTGATGGAGGAGATAAATTTAAAAATGGGAATACTCATACAAATAGCAGATAGCCTTTTATTTGGGTAAGTGAAATTCTTCAGGGAAAAATTCTAACCATCTGAGACAGTCATCCGTCTACAAGAAGGGGTGACACAGACAATTCAGAAGCTGAGCACACACCCTCTCCTTTCCACCCTCTGGCTGGGACAGCACCAGAAGGAGCTAGGTGATTGCAAGTCCTAGAACCAGTAATTCTAGTGTGCGCTTGGCAAACTTCAAGCCATCACCTTAAGAAACCAGAGACTACCTTATCACAGGGCTCTCGAAAGAGCACTTTCCACCCAGGGAGAAACAGAAAACTGTTACTGAGGTCAGCGAGGAGAAGGGTCTAGGGCCTGCCTGCTTCAGAAGCACCTCTCAGGGCAAGCTGATGAAGACACAGCAGCCTCTGGAAAACTCCAGGATGCTGGGGTGGAGAAAGAAGCACAGCTCCCAGGGGCGCAGTATACAAGAGTCCTGCAGGGAAGTCGGAAGCTCTGGTGTAGGTAGAGGTGCCGCCTCCTCCCCTCAGAGCAAGGTGCCAGTTCTCAGATCAAAAAGGAACACTTTAAAAATATTTTCAGTTTCTTTGTTAAACAAAGAAAGAGGTGGTAGACAAAATGCCAGCTGCTCTCTAACACTCCAGAAGAGCAAACACGCTCCCCTGTCACCTGCACTTCAATACAGAGACAGGGAGCCCTTTTTTACTCTCTCTGTGGCTGCCCAGAAATAACCCAGAGGTAATACTTTGCTTTAGCCATGGCCTCTCAGAGGCCCTGCTGACAGGGAGCAACCAGGACCTTGCAGAGCTGAGAGCAAACACAGCACTTTGCATTTCTTGTATTTCAGTGCTAGACGGGCAGTCCAGCGGGAGGTACCAACTGTGCCCCCAGAACCAAATAAACCCTGCTGGATGGAGAGAAAGGACCCCCTGCTTGCCTGCTTGTGCCCGCAGGCATTGTCATAAGGACTGTGTGCCGCTTCTCTGGTCTTGATCTCTCATTTGAATGATGAATCAAACCCAGACACTCACAGCCCTGCAGGGCAAACATGTGTGCACTCTGCCCATGCCCTGTGTATGAAGCAGGGTCTGGTATAATGAAACCAGAGAGGTTGCACAAGAAAACTGGGCTCTAGAGCAATAGGTTCCCTGCATCTGTGTCTCCCAGCAAGATGAGTGCAGATGCACACTGGGCTCGGGGGAGCGGGGAATGCTCGAGGGCTGCTCAGGGAAGGATGCTGGGGGGGGGGGGTGCTCAGGGGAGCCGCTGGGCCCAGAGCTGGCAGTCGCCCACTCTGGCTATCCTAAATCACAATGTTCCATGTTCATCAGCTGTCTGTGAGCTCTGTGTAGAACTGGCGCCTCGAGGGGATGCCTTACCACCTGTATGGGGTGGCTGGCCCTGAAGAGTTTTTTTTTTTTTTTTTGGTTTTTCGAGACAGGGTTTCTCTGTAGCTTTGGAGCCTGTCCTGGAACTAGCTCTTGTAGACCAGGCTGGCCTCGAACTCACAGAGATCCGCCTGCCTCTGCCTCCCGAGTGCTGGGATTAAAGGCGTGCGCCACCATCGCCCGGCTTCCTGAAGAGTTTTGTGCAGCTTCCATTCACAGCGGCAAGACACAGTGGGGAGCAAACCTTGACTTTGTACCTCGAGAAGCAGCCTCCTCCAACAGGGTCCCCTGAGAGTCTACAGCCATCCCTTATACGGCACCGAAAACTTTATTAATTCAGATTAAGCAAAAGAGACTTAAGTCAAGTCGGACAAAGGTTATTAAATTAGGCAATTATAAGAATTTCGACTTTATTTTTAAAAAAAACCAGTGAAAGAAACAAGCAGGACATGGAATCCTTGGGGATGATTTTTGTTTTTTTTACGGTGGTCAACAGTGTAGAACTGGGGCTAAGAGCCAGCAAATACTGAGCCAAGGCAATGGGTAAGTCATGATCCAGTGGCCTCCAACAGGTCCGGCCAGCACCCACCAAGTTCAGAGCACCAAGAAAGGGTTCTATTTAAGGAAGCCACACAGCTTCCAAGGTCAGGAAGGGTGGGGCTTCTATAAAGTGACCTCAGCCAGCTGAGGCAGGGGCTCCATCAGAAGGCTGGGTGGCAGGTGGCATTCTACGGCATCTCTCTTCCCCAGCATGCCCCAGTCTACATGTGCACCCCAAGAAACACATTTATCTCCAGTTCCCTCATGAAGAAAAGGGGTGGGAGGTAGGATCTTCTGTAATGTGAATCTCCTTCCTCAACTCCAGAACCTAATACAAACTGCCTTCCGATTCCTTCAGGGGAGAAGGGCATTTATTTGCTTCAGCCATACCGAAGTTCACAAACAAGTTTTTAAGTTAAGGACTGGGTGGCTGCCCCTGCATGCTTTGACTTTACAGAAATGAATTTGCACAGGTTAGCCTAGCATGGTGGTAAAAGACAGAAGCTCTAACGCCTTGCTCCCTAGCTTCAGCGGGCTCTGCCTCTTCACGCTGTGTGACCTCACGCAAGTTCCTCATGCCCACTGTGTCCTCAGATCTAGGGCAGTGATGATGGCGGTACCCACTGCTGGGGCCGCTGCCAGAGTCTCTGAATTCATCTGTGCAAACGCTAAGAGGCGTGCCGAAGGAAGTGCAAGCATTCTGGTTATCTTCGTTTCTTCAAGAAGGGGTGGAAGTCTCAGTCGTGACATATTAAACACCAAGACCTTCGTGAGGGCATCTCAAGGATGAGGCAACCACACTTGCTGTCTTCCAAGGTCAAAATTATTCCAGGAACGGAAAAACGCAAGAGCCACCTGGTCTAATCAGACCATTCCAGTGATCTGGGGGGGGGGGGGAGTTAAAAACTGCCTGGGAAATGGTAGGAGATGTGCCTATGACAGCCAAGAGCTCGTGCCAACCCAGAGCAGGAGCCAGCAGGTGAGTGACTGACAGCAGGGCAATGGGCTACATCCGTGCTGGGGGTGACCACACCCTTCAGAGGGGCACAAGAAAGCCTTTACCTGACAGCAAAGTGTGGCTTCCCTCTCCCGTCCAGCATGGACTTGTCACAAGCCAGCAGTGTACCGAGCCAGTCCCCAGGCTCAGTCCAGCCCTAGAGGAACTGTGTTTGTCTCAAGTCTTCACTCGCGCTCCAAAGATGTCTTTTCTGCCAAGGATTCCGTTTCTTCTGAGCTACAGCAAACGGTTACTGACTTCGGCTGGATCTTGTCAGCGTTTCAGCCCAGGGACCTCTCAAATCCAAGAGTATGCTGGGAAATCCCAGTGCCCCATGGTATCCGAACTTCTCAACGTCCTCTACAACGCAAGAAATGTGATGTTCCACGCTGATTTTATTACACAGCCCTCTTAGATCACAGACTTAAGATGAGGTATTTTTTTTACTTAGAATCTTCCTAAAAACACAGGCCCCTGTCTCTACACTGTACACGCTCTCCCCATACCCTAACAATCCAGTCTTATACTGTTGCCGTACTTTAAATTCACCTGCTCGGAACTTCTTACAAAGCCGATTTTACTCACAGCAGAAGGGAAAGAGCCATTTGCCTGATAACATCTCCTATCGGATCATTCTTCAAGCAGCCAATATATCGAAAAGTAATTACTTTCCAAGTACTAATAAAAGGAAATTTCAGCAGCCAGGAAAGTATGTTGCAAATGCACCTCAAATTGACCACCCGTGTCACCCTCAGGTCACACTGTGTCATCACGAGGGCAAAGTTCAGTCCCAGCAAAGGTAACTCAAACAGCCACATGTGTGCTTTCCAAGTTTCAGTCAGGCCGGTGAGCCAAAATAGGCCCTACAGTGCTTTCTACAATTGCAGATAAAAATAAAATACTGTCTGTCGCGTTATGAGGCCATTGCCACCTGGGAGCAAGCCTCACTGGCAATCCACCTCGGTCTGCTTTTCTGGGCAACCATTCACCTGCTGCCTCGCTGGCCTTGGCAAACCCTTCTTGAAGGCAGCACAACTTCTGAACTCTGCAAGCGGAAGCTCTGCCGGAGCAGAAATGCCAACCCCAGACGGAAGCTGTTGCCAGGAGGCTAAGGGACAGTCAGCCTCTAAGGGGCCTGCTCATGGCCTGCTCACGGTCCGTGACTGAGAACACACACCGAGCACCACGCGACACAGCAGGGGGTGAGCAGATAAGTGGAAAGGAGGGCGCCCCTATCCCAAGGCCACCCTGAAGCGTCTGAATGCAGCTCCTGACTTGGATAGCCAGGCTAGGCCTCCCGCAAGGCACTGGCCATTACCAACGCATAGCCACAATCCCCAAACCTGCCTCCGTGTTTCATCCCACAGGGAAAGTCCATGCCTTTGCGTAACAAACGTCTGTTTTTTGGAATGGAGCTCAATACTTGCTGATTTGAAGTTGAGGGCGTAGGGCCAGCTTAACAGTGACTTGATGCTCCAAGAAGCCTCCAGAACTCCCATGGGAGAAAGTAAAAATTGAAACCCCAGCACAGTGAGGCACCACTCAAAGAAGGCCAGACAACAACGTAAAGCACTTGGGGGTGTACCCATGGAACGTAACACTACTGCATAGCTCAGACGTGTCATATCTTTGGAGAGGCCCTGGCACACATGCCTGCACCAAAGCTCAACGAATGTGTCGCTTACCTCACGAAGTACTGTGTGTGTGTGTCCATTCTATAGAGAGGGAAAACTGAGGCCCGAAGGTTTGAGGTGCTCACTCAGAGATGCTATATGTTTAGAGTCAGGCATATGGGATTCCAGAGCCCACAGTCCTCCCATTGATGTCTCAGAGTGACCTCTGGCACCACATGGCCACCTGTATGGGCCCTCGGACAAGTAATGTAGCCGACCTTCACTATCTGTGAAGCTCTGAATAATTCCTACCCTGGTCATACTGCTGTACAGATCAAATGGTCCCTTGCAAGAAAGGTCCAAGATAGCATCAGTTTGAGTATTGTTTTCAGGGCTGAACCATGTATTCAAAGAATCAGATAAGTGGGCAGGCAGGATAGAAAATAGTTAATCACTATGATTAGTTGGTAAAGAAGACAGGGTTAAAAGTGAACTGGGAAGAGCTGGCATAACACACAAATGCCCTGGTCACAGCTCACACACGAAACAGCACAGCCTCCAAACTCAAGTACACCCTCTCCAGGAGTAAGTGCCTGCGCTGGGTGAGGTAAATGACCTTTGAGAAAGCGAAACTGTTCTGCTGTTGAGCGAATCAGTCCTAAGGCTTTGGAGAAAATGTCTACCAAGTGTGTGAAGTGATGTGCTCTGAACCAAGGGCTCCGCAGTAACAGAAACGTTATTCCTTTGAGTTAAAAACTCATAGGGGATTTCTGAATTAGAATTGTTTATAAAATATGAGAGTAAAAAAGTTTAATTAGTATGACTTTACGTGATTTTAATACACATCATGAAAGTGGCTAAGTGGTAAGAGTGGATATGTGGGTGTTCCACGTATTCCTAAAAACATCCAAGCTGGCCTGGTACTTTTTAAAAAATTCTTCATTTAAGAAAATGAGAAATTATTTAAAGTTAAACGCCTTGTGCTTACACAGATTCAATCGGTGGTACCAAGGATGTGAGCACCAACTGAACCCGGAAGCAGTGCCGTCATCATCCAGTGTCCCATCTGTGGTATGCACACGTCCATTCCTTTACCCTTTGGCTCATGTAACAAGTATTTCTTATCTAACATCTTATGTAGTCCAAGACCTGAAAACACTCAAGAACAAAAATTCAACCCTGAGACTATGTTGCTATAGGGACATTTGCTGGCTGACTTCAAACCTCAGCAGACTCCCTGCTTACCTAGCTGGGTTTGCTTGTTTTGAAATGCAAAGTGTCCGACCCAGGCAAGAACTCAAAACCGTACCTACATCCTGGCTTTCCTTTGTTCAAATTCAACTTGCAGTATACATGCTTATCATACAGAGAATGTCTCTGAAATACAAAGCAGGTTCCACCTTCTTTCAGCAAAGACTGGACAGCCTTAAAGCGATTTCAGTCAACACCCACTCTGGCAGCCGTGACAACAGACCCGCAGTAAGACGTCAATGGAAGCCAGAGAGAACGCCAACAGTGCCGACTCGGTTCCCTGCGAGCGTGAAGACGGGTATAGGCTGTGGAGAAATGACTTTGGAGAGCCTGCTGCTCTCCAAAAAAAATGTCCCCAGAGACGCAGCAAACACAGACCCATAGCCTGGCTGAAGGAGCGGGGAAGAGTGGGTACTCAGAGAGGCAGGGTGGCAGCAGGGTGGCACTCGGGTTGAGGAAGGAGTCCAGCCCTGATGTGTTCAGCAACAGGGATCTACTGAAGGGCCTTGGGCCAGAGGGAAGGGTCAAATGGCAAGCTTTACCAAAAGACTTCTGAAAGTAGTTACATGCTGTAGCCTGGAGGACAAAGGGGCTTTCAGGGCTTTGATGCACAGTTGGAATCCCACCCTTCCACCCTTGATTTTTTTTTTAAGACAAGGGCTTACTACCTACCCTGGCTGGCCTCTGACCCACAGAGATCCCCTTGCCTCTGCAGTGCTGGGATTAACAGGCACCACCTATGCCTGGTTGGAGTCATTTCTTCACGCTAAATCTTACAATGCTTAGTGCAATGTGGTACCCTGACTGAGTCAGACACTGAGAAAAAAAGAAAGAAAAGAAACAATCGAAATGGTGGGAAGGGAACTTCCTAGAGAAACACTACACTCCTGGCAAAGATCCTAAAATGTCAGCTGACTGACTAGAGGCTCCTGCACCTGGAGAGGGCTACAATGTTGCAAGTTTAGAGCCAAATTATACTGTGTTATCTTTACCCCCTCTTAACATAAACAACCTAGCCATCCATTCTTGCGACTTCCAGGTAAATCTTTTTGGGATGCGAGAACTGATCTCTAACTTCTGCCAACCCAAAGGAAACCTTCTGAGACCTATAGGCGAGATTTTTCCACAGTTCTGTAACCTACCTAATATTTCCACCAATCTATTTTAAAGGGCCTGAGTTTACAACATTCTTTGTTCTGTAACTATAAAAGTTTCATGAAACTGTTACCGCATCAGCTCCCGATGCTTGTGGCAACCTGAATGTGCGCTGCTGAGCCACGCCCATCTGGAGGAAAACTACCTCTTGCTCCCACTGAGGTCAGACCTGTAGTTTTGCAGTGAGAATGGGAAGAGCTGTGAACCCAAACAGAGTCTACAATGTAGCTGTTCATGACGAGACAATGTTAATTTGTTATTTTTTGACAAAATGTACTATAGCAACAGGTAACACTAGGGGACACTGGGTGATGACAGTCCAAGAACTGTCTGCATTGTGGGTTTTTTTTTTTTCAACTAACCTGAAGTTTTCTAGAATAACAAATTTATTTGAAAAAAGAATCTGACATGGAGACATAACATTGAAAACAGATGAGCAGGCACTGCTTTCTTCTCACTTCCTCTGCGGGCCAGCCATGTGCACGTGTGCACGCACACATGTGCATGCACACACACATTCCACCAGCCTTTGTTAGGGAAAAAATGCTAAAATGGGAGGCAAGAGGACTTGAGAGGTCTCACTCTGAGAAACCTGCCTCTGGGCTCGTGAATATGAAAGAACACCGACTTGCCACCACTGCACATGGCGCGCCCCACTAAATCTGGGGAGTCGGTGGAACCCAAGGGGCTGATTGACTGGGAGTGTCATCTGGTCCCAGCTGGCCGATGGCCTATGTGCCCAGCCGAGCCATGGATCCATGGGCTAGTCCAATTGCTCCTTTGGGGACTGGAAATTGAGAGACAAGACCCAAAGCAGATGCAACCTCAGACAAGACTACTTGCAGGAAGCAAAAAGAAGGTGGCAAAGGAGGGAAGGTGGCATGAGCCACAAGCGGAGGGCAGGTGCTTCAGCACCAGGGCAGTGAGAGATGCAGGAAGGTGCAGGGAATACAATGGGTAATAGACTGAGGCTCTCTGGGTGTTTGGCCTTGTGGTCAGTGGTTAGCATGCCTGGCTCTCTCCACAGCTGGGGAACATGAGTCTCAGCTTCCTGCAACCCATTTTGGCCCCTCTATTTCCCCCATGAGAGGCATCTCAAGAGTAGGAAATACACGACTCAAGGCAAGAGAAGTCTGGGCTGTAAGTTAAGAGTTCACGGCGTTCCCCGCACCCACTACTGCTCCAAGCCCCTGGGATTCTGCTTCTTCAACTAATGCTGGCATAGTTTGTAAGTCACCCTGGGGAGAGACAGACTGCTTTCCTGACATCAGACTCTTACTCCTGGAACATCCCCTCTGGACTTCAATACGAAAGCGTGCCTGTCTGACTAGGAGTTAGAACCTGATTAATAATTCTGACTGTGTTAGTTTCTGCACAGCTGCAAATACGTCATTTCACTGATCAGACACACTGCATGTACCACGCATCCTATTGGCTTCATTTAGCTGTGTTTCCCAGACCCCTCTGGGACCCAAACACAGGAGCTGATTCCCAGTTTATGTACACATTCTCATTTCAGGTTAAATTTATACATATATGCAATGTTAAACTCTAAAAGAAAAAAAAATTCCTTTAAAACCGCCAAACAAAACACACACACCAGTGTCTTACACTGAGAAGACAATCCATAGTCAATTTCTCCAATTCCTACAAAGTCAACATTTAATTCATTTGTTAATTCAGTGACTATATACATATTCATCCCACTATAACGCAATTACTTTACTCATTAAACATTTTGTGCTGCCAGGGACACCTATGAGCTCTAGTATGTGGTTTCCAGAACTACCCTGCACATGGATTAAAAATGTTAATTAGATCTAAATGAAGAACACATGGGATTTAACCAAGCGAATCTGGAAGAAGAACAGCAGATCCACACAATACCCAACAGCTCTTCTTTGTGCAATGGTGGGTTCTTTTGATTCTGAAAATAAGTTTAAATCTAAATTCTTGAACAAAACAATGACATGAATAATTAATGGGAATGTTGACAATAGGGCCGAATATTAAAAAGTTTAAAATACCCAAATACAATATGCCCTAGAGAACCTATACTTCGGGAAACCACTGAGGGCTCTACCCCAAAGAACAAAAATCACATTGGAGACGACAATCTTCCCCCATCACACTCAGATGATGCTGTACCTAGTGGAGGCAGCATTGCTCATCGGAGCCCTACAAACTGAAATTGGGAAGATTCACGAAGAGTTCTAAAAATTAAACAAGAAAGATAAAAATACGACAGCTTCGTGTCTGAGGAATTAAAGACGTTGACTTTGCAACATGTCATAGAGACATCAAAGGACTTCACCTTTGAAATCATGGCAGTCTTTCATATTTTTCATCTTTCTCCAGTCAGAATGGCCAAAATCAATAGAACAAATGACAGCCCACACTGGTAAGGAAGGGAGGAAAGGGGAACACTTATTCACTGAGGGTGGTAGTGCAAACTTGTACCACCAATAGGAAAATCTGTGCGGAAGTTCCACAAAAAGCTGAAAGCCAGCTACACCACTCTTGGGCATACACCCAAAAGACTCCTTATCTTTCTACATAGATACTTGCTTATGCTCACTGATGCTCTACTCTGAATAGCCAGAAATGGACTGGTTAGTGAATAATGAAAATGTGGTACATTTACACAAGTGAAACAGAATTCACCTGCTAAAAATGAAACTATGAAATCTGTAGGTGAATGGATGTAGAAACAATTACCCTCGTGAGGCAGCTCAGAAACCAGAAAAACACAGTTTCCCTGTTTTCTCTTATAAGTAGATGTTAGCTTTTCAACTTCAGATATGTGTGTTGCAATCCAAGTAACAAAAGGTTGGGTAAGGGACCAGTGGGGAGGAAAAGAACTTTCAGTGAAGGAGAAGTTTAGTACAGTATTATGGGGAGATAAAGGGGAAGCTAGGCTGGGTGGGTTAAATGGGGAGGATGATGGCAGAGTAGTAAAAGGAGGGATGGGGGAGGGACAACTAATGCTAAAGGCCTCTTGAAAGGCAACGGAAACAACCCACTACTACAGAAGCTTCTAAAATGTATACATACATAAATGAATTTAATGGAGCCGCTGTATAATAGGGGAGAGAATGTCCCAACTAGACATCTTATTTATACTGCCTGCAAGTAAAACCCCCAGTACTGGAAATGAAGTATGGACCAAAGGGATCTCATAGACTCCTCCAAATATCATAGGTCATTTCCAAAGTTATTGGTAACCCTCCACAACCTGACAGTAAAGCCTCATTGATGAAGACAATGCTCACTTATGTCGTCAAACATGGAGAAATCAACCTGGTGCCAATTAGAAGCTTCACCCATCCGTACTAGCATCCGTGGTGCTGGAAGGTTACTTTGCAAACTACCAGAGGTGAAAGTGAATCATTAGTATCACCTAGCTACAGTCCTCGCCACCTACAACAGAGACCTGCTGGCAATATATACGGGTACAATAGGGGCTCAAATGTTGTGGAAGTCACCAACCACTTTTTGATTGGCTTTAAGGCCACTCCATGAGGTGGAACCAGTAAACAACACTCTGTGATGAGGCCAAGAACCTGAGGCTAGACAAGTCATGAGCATGGGGAAAACCTACTACTATTATTCTGCTAAATAGACGAAAGCAATAAAAAAGACTTCTAATAACACATTGCTATAGCTATAGATCAGGGCATCATTCCTCTATCATCAGAGATGTTTCTTGCAGTAGACAGTAATTAGCACTGAGACCCACGAGTGGACAATGCGCAAACAGTGAGAGATCATGGAGTACTCATTCCTAATGTGATGTCTTTATAGCCTGGGGTTTTTCGATGCTAAATGCCTAAGGAAATGTGAAAACCAAGCAAATGAGATTCCTGTTACTAGAAACTTCCAGTTCAGTAATGATACCCCACCCTAAGGGAAGAAAAGAATTAACGATAAATACGCTTCCTAGACTTTGGCCTACAAATCATCAGGAAGTCAGTGATCTTAAGTAAAATAAATTCTCTCATCTAATAGGTTTTGACAGTCTTTACATTTGAAACCTACTAGAGGATCAAGATGAAGGGGAGTTTAATGTGTGGCAAGTTATTCAGAGAGTTTCTAGATTCCTTTATAAACAATAAAAATTATGTGACCTACATACCTCCCTTCTCGCTTCAGCCCTAGACACCCTGGGGTCTTTGTTCTTCCTCTAGAAAATCTTCTCGAAATCTGTGGGGCTCATAGAGCTCCACCTGAACATCAACCTGCCACATCCAGGACTCATGGGCTTCTAAGTTTATCCTGGAAGCCTCTAGTAAGCCACAAACTCCAATCTTAAAACCTGCTGCACCAAACAATTCATGCTAGTACTTAAATACCATAAAATAATTGTGTGTAATTCTGCTTTCTTCCGCTAGTTATATATTGGTTACTGTCCTTTGAGTTCTGAATATTTAGCACTATGCCCCCAAAAGAGTAGGTACCCAGAAACTACAGGTATGCTTGATGGACTTCAGTGGGTTTGCCTTGTGAAACCAAGGGCAAAAGAAAACACAGTCCATGTAGAGAGGGCATTTCTCATGAAGTGTTAAGCAGATTATCATCTGCTCCACATAGATTGTTTTTCCTGGTGTTTCTGATTTGCTTCAATGCACACGATCCAGATAAATGAAATATGCCAACAAAATGTTTGAAGACCTCCAAGGGAGAAAAAAATGAGTGCTTATCCAGTGCATAATTAAGATGCAAAACTAAAATGATTTTTTAAAAAAAAAATGCTAGATCTGCAGGCTGAGAATTCTTTATGCAAAATGCTTCAGGTGGAAAGTGTTTCAATGGTTTTAGACTCGGGGATGTTCACCCATACACAATGACAGAACTTGAGGGTAGATCCAAAGTTGCATCTCCCACACACACATCCTAAATGTATCCGAATCATGGCTGTGATATATATTTTGAGGGCCACCTGTCACCTTTCCACTTGCAGTACCATTTCAGTCCTCAAGAAGGTTTGGGTCTTTGGGGTATTTCTGACTTTGTATTTTCAGATAAGGGATGGTAAACTTATGTTGGTCCAACAGCTTAAAGATGGTCATAGAAAATGTGTTGTCTCTACTTCAGGTCATGTCTCTGTGCGGACTCTAGACCATACTGTACAAATTCACTCACCTCCATCTTCTGCCTTAGGTGAGTCAACCCAAACCATTCATTGATTATGTGAAAAGATCCTTAAAGTGAAGGTTTCTGCTCAGACTTCACTTTTAAGTCAAAACAATAACCAGGACTTCTGGTGGTGATTCATGTAACTGAGCGGGACCAGGCCTATCACAGAGAAACTGTATCTTCACCCTTGTTCGTTCTCTTGGTAAATTACTATTGAGTGCATGAACAAGAAGACGTACTGAGGAATCTGCCTTCCATTTCAGGTGTACCTTACTCTGTTGGTGTTTGCAATTCAGAAAGCTAAACTTTGTTTCCGTGCAACTAGGTGAGACAAAAATGAAGTGATGTGAAGATTAGCAGGCCAAAGAGAGAAGAGCCTAGTGCAAGTGCCAAGGGAGGCAAGAGAGAGTGCGGAGCACACAGCAGAAACTGACCTCACTGTGGACACAGACTCTCAGTAACTATAAAACACACAGTCACAGGCTTTAGTGTTTTTAACTGATAAGAACTGCAAACAGATAAGTGCATGTCTGACCGACATCTAAAATAGAACCATCATCATTCCATAGCCACAAACCTACCCCTTAAAAACCAAAGTTCTCAAGTCCCTTATATAAAATGGTGTAGCACTTGCAAAAAACAAAAATCTGCACATATATCTAGAATATTTAATTCATCTCTAGGTAGGTATTTCAAAATACCTAACACTAGAAATGCTAAATGTTTGTTCCACTGTACTTTTTAAAGAGTGACGGCAGAAGGGGGGGAAAGCTGTCCATGGATAGGACAGGAAGAGTCTTCTAAGACAGATTTCCTTTTTTTCTTTCTTTTTTTTTTTTTTTGGATTTTTCGAGACAGGGTTTCTCCGTAGCTTTTTGGTTCCTGTCCTGGAACTAGCTCTTGTAGACCAGGCTGGCCTCGAACTCACAGAGATCTGCCTGTCTCTGCCTCCCGAGTGCTGGGATTAAAGGCGTGCGCCACCACCGCCCGGCTTTAAGACAGATTTTCTATTTTCTCTCTGAGGTTAGCTGAATCCCTGGGCGTGGAACCCATAGATACAGAGGCCCAACTTACTTTAAACATGACAACTAGGCTTCTCAAAGACTCTTCACAAAAGCATTATTTTGGAAAGAAGTATAAATCATTCTCCAAATATATGCAACTTTAAATAATGCTTTTATTCATTAAAATGCAATATATTTTGATCATATTAATCCCCTACTCCAACTCCTTCCAGATCCTTCCCCACCTACCTACCCAATTTTTCATGTGCCTGTTCTATCTATCTCTCTCTCTCTCTCTCTCTCTCTCTCTCTCTCTCTCTACCTAATCTGTCTATTGCCTATCTACTTACCTATCCTGATCTATCATCTACTTATCTGTTTATCTATCTGTCTGTCTATCTATCTATCTATCTATCTATCTATCTATCTATCTATCTATCTATCCATCTAATCTATCTACTACCTATCTAATCTACCATCTACCGATCTGTCTGTCTGTCTGTCTATCTATCTATCTATCTACTCTGTCTGTCAACCTCCCACCCCACCCTATCTCAACCCCACCTCATAGAGTCCAGCTTGTGTTAGTCAACAATTCCGGATGTAGGACTTGTCCTGGAGTGTGTTACCAGGTGTCTTGACTAGTTTTATGGTAACTTGACACAAACTAATGTCATCTAAGAGGGAACTTTAACTGAGAAAATGTCTCCACAAGATCAGACTGTAGGCAGGCAAACATGCAGGGTATTTTCTTAATTCTTGATTAATGGGGGAGGTCCCTGCTCATTGTGGGTGGTGACACCCCTGGGCTGATGGCCTTCTGTTCTTTAAAAGGAGGAAAAGGAGGCTGAGCAAGCCATGAGGAGGAAGCCAGTAAGCAGCACTCCTCCATGGCCTCTACATCAGCTCCTGCCTCCAGGCTCCTGCCTTGTTTGAGCTCCTGCTTTGACTTCTCTCAGTTGACTGTGTCTTAGGATATGTAAGCTAAATAAACCCTTTACTCCCTGGAATTCCTTTTGGTCATGGTGTTTCATCATAGTGACCCTAAGACACCAGCTTGTAACATCTTTGAAGAAAACTGCTCTCTCCACAGCAGTCAAGTGCCAATCATTCCTCAGCTAGGAATAGGACTTTGGACCCACTTCCTTTCCTCTGTGCTGTGAGTATAGTTGCAATTTTGGAACAGTAAAAGGGACACCTTCAAGAGCTCTATGAGTATGGAACAAGTCCAAAATGTCAGGATGAAGATGCAAGGAGAAACGCTGCACCCCTACCAGTCTCCAGATGTATTCACTCAGCCCTACCCTCACAGGCTGTGCCAGTGAGTCTCTAGGGAGTAAGTCTACACAGCAGGGTGGAACTCCCAACCCTCCCTCCAAAGACATCATTAAAATCCCTCACCTCAGGCCAGCAAAAGGGCTCAGCCAGGAAAGGAACTTACCACCTAACCCCGAGGGCCTGAATTCCATCCCTGGGATCCAAACAGTGGAAGGAAAGAATGAACTCCTGGCGGCTGTACTCAGACATACTCACACTCACACTCACACTCACACACACACACACACACACACACAGAGGCATAAATAATTAGTAAATAAATAGTAAATAATAGATGGATGGATGGATGGATAGATGTAATAAAATCTCCCACCTCCATTCATGAAGCCCATTTAGGAGAGAGGATTATCTTCCAAATGAAGAGCCTCTCGTAACCATCCATCATCCCATTCCTTCGGAGACAGCAAAGCTTCTGCCGTCTCCATGGAAACAGATGCTACATCATACAGTGGAGAATTTCATACAATGTATTTTGATCATATTCATCCCATCCCACAACTCCTCCCAGATCCCCTCAAAACCCTCTCCCTATCACCTTTACGATTGTATGCCTCTCTCATCTCTTCTCCTGACTCCTCTCTATTCCCCTTCCCTCCCCGCCCCACCTTCCCTCTCCTTTCCTCTTCCCTCCCCTCCTCTCTTCTCATCTCCTCTTCTCCACTGCTATGGAGTCCAGTTTGTATTAAACAGCAGCATCTGTGATGTAGGGACTGTGTGTTGCCTTGACTGACGTCTTGTCTAACTACCCAAGCACAATCCCCACTCTGTCCCTACTCACATGCCTGCTTACAGGGGAGGACGACCATGCTACTGCCAAGAAGCATTATGAAGGGGAAAATGTAGACAGAAGTTTCTGTCCCACCTGGTCCTGCAACCATTCAGTCCCAAAGAAACACGCAGAGGCTTATATTAATTATAAATTGTTGGGCCTATTAGCTCAGGCTTATTATTAACTAGCTCTTGCAACTTAAATTAACCCATAATTCTTGTCTATGTTTAGCCATGTGGCTTGGTACCTTGTCTCAGCAAGGCATTCTCATCTTGCTTCCTCTGCATCTGGCTGGTGACTGACTCTCTGCCTTTCCTCTTCCCAGAATTCTCCTAGTCTGGTTGCCCCACCTATACTTCCTGCCTGGCTACTGGCCAATCAGCATTTTGTTACAAGAGCATTCTCCCACAGCAGTGACCAGCATTCCATAAATGTCCTCAGATGTTTATTCTTTCCTTTTTGCCAAAACACAGCAACACAGTCTTTCTCCTTACCTATCTAAGCTGGAAGATGTACACCTTACTCTGAAACAGTGAAATGACAGACAGGGAAACTTTCACAGACCCCAAGGTACCCATTTGGCTGGGATGTTAGATTCAGTAGCATGGTCTAGTTATCCTAAAGGAAGCTTGAAAGGTTGTGAGGACACTGCTGGAGCTAACCATCAGGCATCACTGCCTCACCAGCCTCTGACACTTGGTCCAGATCATGACCAGAACTTGTTGCTTTAGGTTCTGGTCTCACTGTTAAGGCCTACAGACATCAGTTGTAAAAAGTCTAAGAGGCAGACCACTTCAGATTCCACATTCCTCATGAGAGCATTCCAAGTCTGAGTATTTCCTTCCAAGGACAGCAGTCACGTTCCAGTCTGTCCTACAACTTTGGTCAGGGCCAGCCTGAGACCACAGCAAAGACATACCTGGGGTCCTCAAAGGAGGGGGCTTCCTGTTTATGGTCCTTTTGGCAGGTCTCCCATGCGGTGTTTTAAGGAGGTCAGCAAACGTGCTGCAGATTAACATCAGGCCTCTCACCGGGGTCTCTGCTCTGAGGCACCTCTCTGCTGGCACAGCCAAAGGGCAGTCCTGCAGGACATGTGCCCAGGGTGCAGTTGCCAGCCCTGCTCTTAAACACAGCTGTGCCGTGACTCTGACTGCAGGAAATGAAGCACTGGAGTGTTTACCCCAATCTCATCAATAACCCCTTTATCTGAACCAGATTTCTCAGACACGCGTCAGAGGTAGCCTGGGTGGATAATGAATGAAGAGAGAGCCCAATACAAGCTGTCATATTTCCTTGGCATGACAAAAAAAAAAAAGCCTTCAAACCTCTTCGCGACACTCTGGTTCTAGAATTCTAAGAACTGTGACTCAATGCATATTAAATTTCCATGAAAAAGATGGAAAAGATGCTAAAATTCCAGAAAACTACAAATTTATTAAATCTGGGTTGTAAGAGAAAGAGAGACTTAAAACATTAAAGTTCTCATTAAACCCTACCACCTACCACCCAAGATAATCCACTCAGCATGTTGAAGTGCTGTCGAGATCCATGTAAATATAAACACAATGTCACAAACAGCGTGTGCTGTGGGCACAGTTACCAGTCATACAGCAACAATCACACTCACAAACAGGCAGTCGCTTTGAACCTGCAGATTCACTTTGGAACAGAAATACTGTACCCCACAAATGCACTACGCTTCCACAATACATAGCAGCTGAGCTCTCATGCTGGACGGAAGCTGGGAAGACCACTTTTCTAATCCATAGGGGGATGTGGTTTTAGTCAGGGCAGAATCCAGCCTCCAAGTCACTCCTTTCTATGAGCAGCTATGCCTCACCACACCAAGAAAAACAAGGGAAGTCCAGCCAGGGCTACAGCTGATTGTCAACACCAAGGGAGTAGCATAGCTGAGAGGGGAGATAAATGGAAGAAAGGAGCAGAGATGAGGGAAGGGCTCTCCACCCCTGAGCTGCAAGAGTCGTGATCTAAGTACAGGACATGGGGGCATGTCCTGATTCTCAGCTCATTTGAGACCCAAAGGCTCAACTTTGTTCACTGGAATGTGGGTTCAAGTGCAGACCCTCCAAGGAGATGCCTGGCCACGTAACACTGCAAAGACTGTGTTCAAGAGAATAGGCTGTCTGGTGCCCCTGAATCTTGACTGACAAGTCACTCACCAGCACATTCCAGATGGTTCTGACAGAGACGCTCCACGCACTCTGCCTCAATTTCCTCAAACTGTGATCTGTTGTACATACTGAGCTTCTCTTTCTTCAAGCACAAAGGTGATGGTAATGAAGACCACAACGTTCCATGCTGCCTTTTATTGGGAAATAGGCAAACCATTGGAAATCATACAAGAATGGCCAGGGAAAAAGTGGGGCCCGGCTCACTGGACATTCACACACATTATAAAAATGCACAATGTGGTCAAAAATGAATCTGTATAGATCAAGTATGGGGTTTGTTTTTTGGTTACAGTGGGGACAAGCATGAACTGATCGCCTCTCCCTAGGATCACCAGAACTGAGCCCATGGCACTGTAAGGTTGTACCTCTGGAAGACACGAAAGGTTCACACCCTCTGAGGTACAAACTATATACATAAAGTGCCTAGATCAACTCCCCACAGGAAACATCTCAGGCGTGGCTCTGCACAAATCAAAGACATGACAACGGAACAGCCCTGTATTTCCGTGTATTTGCATTGTCTCCCATGAGTCCTTTCAGAATATGAGCCCAAGTGGCCAGGGTCCTCAGCAGATCATCAGAAAGGAAATGCATGAAATGGAGCAAATTGGTTTCAGTGCAAAAGGTATTTTAAGTCAGTATTCACTTACCTTCCCTAAACATGCAGATAACAGTGAATTTTCATCATCACTTCACAGAAAGATGACAAAAGTTCTGAATTTTTAACAGATTAAAGATAGAACATATGCATAGCAAGGAAATAAAAACATTTAACCAGAAAACAAATATAACCCCCCCCCTCCACCTCATCTAGAAAGCTAAACTCTGTTGATTTATAATTCAGGTAGAGAGAAGTCAAAATGGATCTTATAAATTCTGTTCCCCAAGGTCCTATTTCAGAGGAATGCCTTCCCCAGAGCCAGGGTTCCAGGAATGCACAGGCAGAGGTGGCTGCTGGAAGAAAAACCCCATCTGTCCTCTACACACCGAGGAAGGTGATCCCAGAGGGCCTTTCGAGGGTAAAAGCACACCACCCTCGTCCCTGTGGAAAATCTGGCTAGCAACTGAATATCACATTCCTGAGAACCCAAATGACTGTCTGTATGGCTTTTATCCCAGAGCCTAGCAGTGCTGGTGCCCAGCTAAGGTTTGTTTAGTAGAGTTTAACAAACACGAACTGCAGATCTAGAAAAGAACACAGCATCTGAGTCACCTGACTCACTCCTTACCAAAGAGGTGGTGGCAGTGGGTTTGTGGCTGGTGTGTGTGTGTGTGTGTGTGTGTGTGTATGCATGTGCGAGTGTTTTTAAATGCATAACTACAATTCTCTCAGTCTGTATAACGTTACTTGTATAATTATGTTTTCAGGGCTGACCACGTTGTATTGGATAAACCGGTTGATGAGCTCTTCCCTGGGAAAAACTATTTTCATTACAGAGGTTAGACGTTTCTGCCACTTTATTTGTGACCGCCTGGTTCCCAGGGAACCAGAGTTTAAACCTTTGTCAGCCCAGCAGAGTCTGAGAAAAGATCTGAATGGGTAAATGAGCCCTAGCTACAAACTAGGAAACAATCCAACTTGGCTAAAGTCAAAACAAAATATAAATAAAGAGAAGGACATGGGAGATGATGTCAACACCAGGGGAGAGAAGCCCCATCATTCCCCACACCCAAGGGAGTTTAGCTGAGAGGCAGAGACACCAAGACATAGGATCTCATTGCGGAGTGGGAGGGGAACATTGCAGAAGTGAACACAAGTCAATATCCTGGCACCGGAGGGAAGTCTTCTTCCGCCTATCGGATGCTAAGCGCATTCTTTCATTCATACTTGGTCTAGCCACAAATAGTTGGTAATCTACCAAAAAGATCATGCAAACCACATTGCCGGGGGAAGCAGAGTAATTACTGAGTTTAGTCCTTGCTCAGAGCTGAACAGAGCTCTGGGCTGTGGGTTACTCACCACAGGGTCTTGGAATGCCTAAGCTTAAACCTTCGTTCTTGGTGAATCTACTGAGCTCCTGACTTCTGATACTCTCGAGTGTTTACTTACAATTTCCTTTCTTCCGAAATCGTAATCATCTGCTTCAGTAGAAAAAAACACATCACTGCTCCACAGTCACCTCACCAAGAGTAGCCCCCTCTCGGACGCCTGGCCCTCTCTGACAGGTCCAGTAACCCATGTCCAGTGACGAAAGACGAGCTGAGGCCCCTGGGATCTGAGCTCATCTCACTATTTGGAGAGCCTGGACTCAAGCCCAGCATATCTATAAACGCTCTGGATTCCCCTCCATGTTAAATTGGTCCCTGGGCCAGAAAGATCATTTCTGCCATTCTAAAAAGCAGCCTCCAAGACTTCCTCGGAGCTAGAGACATGGGTTGTAGTAGGGATCTAGCCCATAAACTCGAGTGCATACAGCATGTGACAAGACCCACAGACAGCCTCTGCATGCATGTGCTGCGGTAGGGTTGCCCCACACAACACAAAATTCCAGACCTGTTGTGATTAATTTTATCACCTTGATACAATCTGGAGGCACCTGGAGAGAGTCTCAATGAGGGGACTGTCTAGATCAGGATGGTCTGTGGTCAGGTTTGTAGGGATTGTCTTACATTAACTGGCACGGGGGCGGGGGGGGGCAGTGGCCTATGGGTGGTGCCACTTCCTGGAGCTCAGCCCGGGATAAATGAAAAGGAGGAGTGAGCTGAGCACTGGAAAACGTACATTCATTTATCCCTTCCTGCTCTTGACTGGAAACAATGTAACCAGCTGCCTCGAGTTCCTGCTTCCTTCATTCCCCAGTAATAATGGACTATAATCTAGAATTGTGAGCCAAATAAACCTTTCCCTTCACTCCCTTGGGAAAGAAAAGCAATCTCAAGGGCTATTCATCATTTTAAGGAAGAGGAGGCTTCCTCTGGTAGTTGTCTGGAGTGTCTGACTCCGGTATCAAGGTATCAACATGCAAACAGATGCACTCAGTTTTCCCTATTGAAGGGGGGGAAGGAAGAGACCCCAGGTTTGTGAGCTGGGACCCTTTAATACAGTTCCTCATGTTGTGATGACCCCAACCACAAAATTATTTTCATTGCTATAATTTTGCCACTGTTAGGAACTGTAGTGAAAATAGTTGGGGGGATAGAGGTTTGCCAAAGGGATCATGACCACAGTCCAAGAGCCACATGTTCTAAGTTCTTGCAGTCCTACTGCTCCCATCTCTCTCTCTCTCTCTCTCTCTCTCTCTCTCTCTCTCTCTCTCTCTTTCTCTCTCTCTCACACACACACACACACACACACACGAGCTCAATGGAACTTCAACAGCCCACTGAAGTGTTCCTTTGTCTCATTTCTTCCTCAATGAGGCTCCTAAGGAGAAGAACCTCATCACACACAAGATACAAGCTTCCCGGGGCCGGCCTGTGTGTCTTCCCAGGGTCACATTAAAGCCAAAGGATCTACAGAAGAAAGCCAGTAAATGCTTCGCCTCTTGCTTATCTCTGCCACACAATACAATCCACAAATCAGTATCCACAAATTCAGTCCTTCTGGCTTCTGAGAACACACCCACAGAGAAGAGTATTACAGGCACCTTCTACATACCCAGACACCCGGTGATGTCTGAAATACAACATGTCTTCTCCTGGCGTCACCTGGAGATTGGCAGGTGATACAGAGTACTCGACCCTCTGTTCCTCGGGGCCATCACATTCCCAGGGAGTAAAGAAAGCTCAGAAGGATGTACATGGTCTAAGGACACACAACAGGTAAGGAGGATAGAGAAACCTACACAGACCTCATTTACTCCCCAACTTCCTATCACATAAATAATAAAAACTTATGTCTGACTCAGACATGGGGACCACAAGAATCATCTCACTGTTTTGCCTGTGATTTCACAGACAAAGGCCAAGGAGCACATGAAATCCACACAGGAGTTTCAAATGAATATGTGCATTGTGTTCACAAGTACCCAAGACCCAAGTCTTTCTCCAACTCTGCTTCAAACCATGAGACATGGCCAATGCTACTGCAAAGCCCTGGCTTCCCCACAGATGTAGAATGGAAACCAACCAACATGGGAGACATCCTTCCAGACTCCTCCCCTCCCAACCAGCTTGTTTCTCAATACGGAATGGGGTGCCCCTGCTGGAGGAGACTCTTGCTCTGCAGCTTTCCCAGTTACCCCATCCACAATAACTCCCTGCATCATCCTATACAGCTAAAGCTAGGGGCACAGGTGGCCCCTTCTCCAGTTTCCACCACTTCTCAGCAAGGGTCCCATCTGGTCACAAGTGAGAAGAAAGGGCATTAAGTGGATCCCACGCATTACAAAACCCCAGAGACGCTGTTCTGAACCCTAACCAAGGCAAGACAAATGTTCTAAAGGATTTAAACCCATGAGAGCTAAATGTCACTTTGCAGTCAAAATGCTCTAGCACTGAGCTGTATGTCCTAAAGGTCCTCACATTGATTGATCACCTTAAAAGGTTCAGGTCTAATGTCTTACATCCACTAATTAGTCACTGCGGGCTAATGTGCCTTGTGTGTGTGGGGAGGGGGGCTGATCGCTAGACAGCCACACCACCAGCTTCTTTATAATTCTGAACCTGCAAGTGATGTCGTGGGTGCCACCTGCTAGTGTGCCAGAACAATGAGAAACAGGTGGGTGGAAGCTAAGGAAGCAGGTGAAGGGAGGCCCGCTTTTCGAGATGTAGGAACTACACACAGACTATGTGAGTTTAGCTCAGGACAAAGTACACAGCAGAACAGGGCAACCCTGTCAAGCCAAGGTCCATTCCTAATATCCCAGAAACAAAGTCATTTGAGCAGCTTTGGGGCCTCTGTGGCGAGCTCACACACACTTAAAATTCGCAAGTACAGCCAAACTGCTGGTGCATCTCGGGCATGGCTAAATCACAGTCTTCTTCCTTACTTCATTTGACTCTGAACTTTAATATTTTCCTGACAAACTGGAGTAAATTTTACATCCTTTTTATACTTTCATTATTTCCTTTCTAATGCCACCAATCTGTCTAAATTTGGGGCAACATCTGCACAATTCCCTTTCCTAAACATCAACTAATTATGATTTCTGTTTCAAAAGTTACTATGAGGGAAAAACAGTTTTAGCTTTTTTCTCTGCAATATGGGAGAAGAATTTAGTTTCTTTGATCTGAAATGAATGCATTCCTTTGGTCTCGGCCCTCCAGCAGGTTCAGGGCCAGCACAGAGGTTCACACCCCCTTCACCTCCTCCTCCGAGCTATGGTCAGCTGCAGCCCCTCCATCCCACCCTGGGAGGGGAGAGGCCCCACACACCGCCTGTCGTCACAGTCTTGTCTCTCCAGGCTGTCATCTGGCTATGGCTTCAACACCCCTTTTCTCAGGGAATATCAACTCAGAGTGTCAACCTTAGCAGAACGGCCAGTGTCTCCATCTGAGGAAAGGGGTGACAGCGCTAAGGGCCACTCCTCAAGTCTGAAACGGGGTGGTATTTGTTGGAAGAACAGAACTGTGAAGCATCGTGGCGAAAAAGCTGAGATCCCATACATGGAAAGTGGGGGATATATGGCTTACATAGGGACACTCCAGGACCCCTCCCCAGACACATCCACTCCAGCTGGCCTCTATTCACTGGATTTCCAATGATGAAATAGTGGAACATTCTTTACTGAATATTGCTATGGAAAGAATATATCAATCCATATCACATTAAACATAAATCTGATATTATTCACTATATGAAATAATAAAGGCAAAAATGCATTTTCCACGCATTGAACTTTCGGACACTCTTTTGCTTCCGGTAAATTAGCTTTTGTCCAGATCTCTGAAATGCTACCCTCAGGACACCAGTCCCACAGAATAAGGTTATTACGTATCTGTTTTTAATGTGAGCCCAAAATTATTTGGTCAAATTCACTTTGCGTGTCAGTTAATGAAGATCACTATATGAAGGAAATGGCAAGCAGTCCTCAGAAAGGGCAGGGCACCTCCCCCACATTCTCCAGGACCATAAAGACAACAGCACACCTAACGTAGAAAGACCGAAGTCATCTTTAGGGTGGAACCAGCTGCCTAAACGGGGGAACTATCCATCTCCAACAATGACGGGTACCAACTATCACCTCAGAAAATGGACAGCTGGGAGGGGACGGGTTTGTAACTGCTCATTTCTAAGACAAAAAGTGTCTCTTCTAGGAAGGAACATGAATTTGAAGGCTAAATTTTGTGCCCTTCATAAAGATGCCAGGAGAAAAGCATAATTAGACCTGGTGCCCATGGAGGCCCCTGGGAAGGGTCTGTTGATGAGAGCTGTCAGCACAATGACTTCCCACAGCGGATTCAAAGAATCAGCCGGGGATGGAAACTATGCTCACTCTGACTTCAGACAAATTACTCAGCATGTGTTCCCTGAGCCCTCCTGGCTCTTATTACATTAAGTTCAACCCCAAATTCCTGCAGTCGTCTTCAGATTCTATCATGACGACAGCTCAGAAATCAGGGGAAGCTCATGTTGCTGCCTATACACCCTGTGAGAGTACACCGTGCAGGCGCAGGGCCTACCAGGCTCGTCAGGAGGATGCTCTCATCAGAACTGTATTAGGGCATGCAACATGGTCTGATCTGTCAGAGCCACACTCTGTACTGGCATAGTGTCACTGCTGAGTACTGAGAAGGGGGCACATCAAGTAGGGAGGCCCATGAGTGTAAAACCCTTCACCAGCTTCAGAAATAGAAGGAAAGAAAGGATGAAGAACACTTATTAATAGTTTTATAGTGGTTTCATGAAAACACAGTAAGATTTGGGGTTCAGAAGTGAAATAAACACTTTTAAGATCAATTTTACTTGTTTCCTTTTACCCTTTCTAATAGGGATACTAAAATATCCCAAATTATTTACACAGCTTTAATCCTATCCTATCAGAATTCAAACCGTCAAGAGATGGTTTATTTGAACACCTGCTAAACCATTAGGTTTCTGTAAATGTTTTTGAAGCATGTAGGCCGACATTTCCAAGGAGGAAAAAAATTTCCCATTCAGTCTGTCTCCATGGCCACAAAATGTTGAACTCTACAAACATCTGGGCTGGTTCTGATGTTTAATCCAAGGAGAAGGAGCCCCAGATGGCACAGAGAGAGGTGCCTGGACAAGAAAGGTTCAAGCATGCTGGGATTGTGGGCCACTGTGCATGTTTTCCATACACATCCTTACATGGTGCAAATCAAAAACTCAACAAGAAAAAAAAAAACAGAAACTCAGGGACCACTTTCCCAAGTACACTTGTGTTCCCTTGGTTTCCATATTAATTAGAAATCGTATGCTTGAATATAATCAATCTTTATCAGTATTTCAGATATGGGAAGATGTAACCTTACTTCCCCTGCTCCTTCCTCAGTCAATACCTTGAAGTAAGCAGTTTCTTTATTAACACATACAGATGCACATGCACACGCACATACATGTATACGCACACACATGTACACACACATGCGCACACATGTGGCTACAAAACTCTCCCACTTGCATTTTATTTACGTTTATATTTACAGTGCGGTAAAAGGCAGAATGAACTATTTTTCTTTCTCCCCTGGACAGGCTGTAAGGGGGTAACACATGCACAGTCAGAACTAAATGCCAAGCCCAACTTGCCAATCAGCTTTCTGTTTTGAGAAAAGAGGATCAGGCACCAATCCCATAAGCAACATGGAGCCAGTGCCAAAGCCAGAGTCAGACTGGCTCAGGTCCCAGACCACTGTCCATGGTTGTAACTAACTTCCTCCATCTTCAAAATGAGGAAGACCACAGTGCCTATATCACAGAGTTATTATATGAATTAATAGGTTGAATTCTTGCTTGGGGTAAAAAAAACTTTAACAGAATTATTTTTAATGAACTAACGAGTGTCAGATTCATAAACAGAGTAACTCCAACAGCCTTCAGGTTGAAGACTGGAAGATTGGCATGCCTGGAGTGGCACAAAGCTTAGGATTTGTTTTGTCCCCAAAAGGTTTGTGTGTTAGAAGCTTGCTTCCCAATGTAATAAAGTAGATTGTGAATATTTGCTGGTTGGGTATTCTGGGAGGAAACTGTGTCTTGGGGCGCCACACTAAGAACCAATACTCATCGCACTAAGGTAGGTCAGGCCTTTAGAGGCTGGGTTCCTTGCCACGAGTGCCAGTTATCATAAAGCAAGGCTACCTGCACATGCTCAGTCTTGTCTCACCAGCTCGCTCCCCACTTTCACAAAAGGCGCTGCTAATGCTGTCTAACATGCTATAATACAGCACACGCAGCCAGACAATGCTGATCTCCTTAGCCTCCAGAACTGTGAGCCAGGTGAGCCTCTCATCTCTGTAAAGGGTGCAGCCATTTTGCCATGGGGACACAGACAGGTCTAAGGCACACATCTTATATCAGTGGTCCCAGATATCCCTCCTTGTGGTCTCTGATCAACTCCAATGGCTCTTCAGTGTCCCCTAGCGCCTCAAGATGCTAGGCCTCTGCCTGCTGCTCCCTCGGCTGGAATGCTCTGTCATTCCTTCGTATGGCTAAGTCCTACCCATGTTCCCCATGACATCTTCTAGAATTATGACCTCTTACAATTTCTCTGCAAGTCATAAATGGTCTTTTTATACTGACTTTCCCAGGCCTCCTGCAGCTTAGATCAGTGTTGCTTGGCTTTGTGTAAATACGGAGAATCTCTACTCACCCAATCACAGGGAATATCTCACCAGTTGTCTGGAGCCTGACCAGAGTCGCCCAGAAGAATCCATCATGAACTCCAGATACTGGATACAGAGCTACAGGACGTGATGCTTACCCTGTTGTGTGGTGGTTTTGCTTTGAGCAAATCTTTCCTTGCTATGCCCCCATTTCTCCCTTTTGGAGTAAGAATGTTAGTAGTTATTTTTAAAATGTATTTATCGTTGTGTGTATGGATGCTTTGCCTGCACGTATTTCTGTGCATCCGTTGTGTGTCTGGTGCCCCAGATGCCAGTCTGAGGCATCAGCCAGATCTGAGGCCATCAGATTCTGTAGGACAAAAGTTACAGACAATTGTGAACCACCATGTGAGTGGTGGGAATCAAGCCCAGTCCTCTGGAAGAGCAGTCAGTACTTTTAACTGCTGAACCACCTCTCCATCCCTGGGGGAGATTGCCTTATGTCTGAGAAGATACTTGGAAATTTTGAAGTGTTCACACTGTTAAGGTCTATGGAGATAATCTGGAGGCTGGAATGGGTAGATTTTTGCATTGTGAGACAGTCCTGAGCTTATGGAGCCAAAGACAGAATGTTGAAGTTTGAGGGCCCACCATAAGCTCGATGTGCATGGTCACCTGTTTTGGAAAGTGAGGAACCCCCGGGGGTAGAGCCTCACTGGAAGGGTAGGCTGCTGAAACTAAGCTTCAAGGTTTTATACTCTGGCCTCACGTCTTGACTTGGTCTAAATAAGATGAGCTCATGCTCCTGCCTTTACACTTTCCCCACAATGATGAACTTTATCTCCTCAAATTGTAACCAAAAATAAATAAATAAAAAGCTTTTCCCTTTTCGGTTAACTTGCTTCTTGTCATGTATCTGACCATAGCTAGTATATATTATAGAGACTATATAGACATATAAATATATTTGAATTAGTTGAAATGACAGCAAAAAGAACTCCCCTATTATTCTGAAACCTAAATTTAAGTCCAATTAGAGCACAAAAAAAAGCTCACTGTGAAATATCCCCATTACATTTAGGGTGTGTGTGTGCGCGCGCGCAATGTATGTCTGTGTATGTCTGTGTGTGTGCTTATTGACATTTTAGTCAACGTCTAGAGAGCCCCAGATTCCAAGCAGGACATAAGTTCTGGCCAAACCATGTCCTCTGCAGTGGCACTGATGTTTGAATACTTGGTCCCCAGCTGGTGCAGCTACTTGGGTACATTCAAGAGACTTGCTAGAGGAAGTGTGTCACTGGGGCAGGGTGGGCTCTGAGGTTTCAATAGCCTCATGCCCTTCCCAGTGTGCTCTCTTTGCCTGGTGTTTTCAGCTCATGATATGAATCCTCAGCTTCCAGTTTCAACCACCATGTCTGCCACCTGCTGTGATACCATCTCATCACTGTGGACCCTAACACTCTGGCATCTATCAGAAGCCCAAATAAATCCTCCAATTAAGCCTTTGTAATGGTGTTTCATCAAAAGAGAAAAGAAACTAATCCAACCACAGAGGTTCATTCCTGGCTTGTGACTGAACAGACACTTGTAAAATGAATGGGGGCCATGAGTGGCAGGCCACAGATAAGGAAGACATCTTCAAAAGACCTACAACACGTGGGCTGTCCTGACACTTGTTAGTTGAACAAGTGAGCCCCCTTCAAAGAGGTTGCGTTGCTGCAGGGCCCCATGCCCACAGTAGAAGTCGTTCATCTAAGGTTCACAGGATATGTGATCATCTTTGGGATGAAAGCAGTTTAGAAGTGCAAATGACTGTCAATATGAATATTAATAGTGGAATATTAATAACTGAAGCTGTGTGCCAGACACTCGGCTCTTGATTAAACAGAATGGAGCTTGTGCCAAACCAAAGGCTTCTCAACTTGGAGCCAAGGGATCTATAGGAGACCAGGCTGCAGGAGGGCAGAGAACGTCCAGATTTGCTGCAGCCTTTTCCCAGAGTCCTCCAGTGTTGTCTGACTCCTGTAGCGTGCTGGACCCGAGTGTCTGAATAAGGTAGGATCGATGAATAAATGAGAGAAGGAAGGGAAAGCATTTGGAGCTGAAACAGAAAATACAAACAGGGAAATAAAGGCTGCCATGTTCTCCTGGGTTCTGCCTACTCATCAAAAAGTAAATTATAGGACTTCTTTTTCTGTTAAAATTGCAAATCTGAACTGTTCCGCAAGCTGTGAACTCATCAGAAACATTTTTAACTGCCATAGCTGCTCATTACAAATATGTGAGCCGAAATGAACAGCAGCTGCCCTGCCAGGCTGCCTATGGCCACATCTTGTCACTCGGAGACGCAGACCCTCTAGGTTATGCACTGCCTCAATCACGAACGTACTGCGCAGCCTTTGAAATTACCCTCTTCACAGTTTCAAATGCTGGAGCTTCTGCCTGACTAATGCCATTTTTAATTATACGGAATCAAGTATTTTATTGTGATCTAATGGAGTCTATTACTCATCCAAATGGCACCAGTCAGCAACAATATTCCCCAGAGCCAATTACTCAACCCTCCTCTCGTTCCGGAGGAGCGGCGGGCCCGCACGTGCCACTGTACACAGCAGGATCTATCACGTCTTGCCAATCTGCTCCGAACGGCAGAAAAGTGCCATCAAGAAACCCTCATTGTAATGGCTTGCAATGGGCTCTTGACAGCAAGCCTAACAATGGTGACTAATGGAGCTGTAGCTCAAGACAGGTACTACGCACTGGTCCCTCTGGACCTACGGCATGCTCTGCACAGGTGGTACGGTGGGATGGAGCAGATGCTATGGAGGGCCAGCATCTCCAAGTCCTACAGCAAGCAGGCAGAAAAGCTAGGGCCTGCCCCAACCTCAGTGACAACACAGTGTTCGCACTACGCAGAGACATACATAAAAACTAACAAGTGCACAGCAGATGACCTGGCCAGAGGGTCCCTTCCTCTAGCTTAGATCCCACACATACAAAGAGCAAGCCACCCAGACCAACTTATCTTACCTACAATCTATTTTAAAGGATTGAGTCATCTTAAGCAAACCCAAAGATAAGCAAAACTCATCTATTCCCCGAAGCTTTTACTCAAATATGTGAACTGCCAAGCCAATCACTAACGATAAGCTTAGCTTCTTAAAACCATAGCATACTTGTAAATGTATATGCATATGTGCAGAGGTATGTGATATTGATATGTATTAGTGATGAAGTGAACAATAAATAGGTCAGACTCCAATGCTGGACATTTTACCTAAAGATCGCTTATTAGTTTCCAAATATTTACAAGAGAAATTCATATTACTAAACCAGGTGCCATAAAACCCAGAAGTAGAGAAGTATACTAGAAAGGTCACTCGATGAACAGTGGACAAATAAATCTTTTTTGAGAAAAGTAGCAATCAATAGCAAGCGATGAGACCTTGATGTGCCCCTCTTGAATAATTGACAAGGCATCTTTTTGGAGCATTTACAGCACTATGTTTAGCATCCCATTTCGTGCTACAAAATAATTCACTCAAGTGTTGACTTCTTATCACATCTATTAACCAGATAGCAAATGGCAAGTAGCAGACGCAGAGCTAATATTCTTTGGTATGTGCAGCCAACTGGGGTGATTAGCCAAGAGCTAATCTTTCTTTAGCCCTACTGAGAGAAAGGTTGCTCATCAATGCAGACCTGATATCACCCATCAAAAAATACAAAGTGCCCTGAAGCAGCTCCAACTCGCAGAGCCACACCATCTCCCTATGCCTCCTTTCTTCCAGCAAACCCTTCAGCACCATCCTATGGCTGCTGCTCCAAGAAGTGAGCATCCCATCAGCTTCTTCTGAAGACCTCCAGGAAGGTTCTAGCCACTACACCCCTTAAGGGACAGAGAGACTCACTCTAGGTCTGTAGAGAGGAGGCATTAAGACTATCAAACATGTCCGGGTGAGGCTGTGGTGATGGGAAAAGAATCAGGTGCACTAAGCCCTAGGGAGCCAACTTGGATTCACCTCAAACAGCATTTTTCCAGGTCCAGGCCAACGCCTGACAGTTCCACAGAGCCTGGACAGTGAAGTGAAACAGTCAGATACTTCAGGACACGGCCAGCACCCCAGCTTTCCCAGGTCCCCCAAAGATGAACGGCACCCCCAGGTCAGCAGGAAGCAGCCTCATCCCTATGCTCTCATCCCTGACTCACGTGCAATCCCTTTCTAACACCTTACCTTTTTATAATAAATAAAAAGGGAGGAGTGTTAGTATTCAGGCATCTGCACTGGCCTGCCCTTGGGGTCCTGACAGTTGCAGCCACTAAGAGCAGCTCCTGTCCACATTCACTATGGTTCCCTTTCAATAGGTCCCTGCCCACCTTCTCTCCCTCTCTCTCTCTCTCTCTCTTCCTCCTCCCTCCATCCCTCCCTCTCCTCTCTGTTCTCTCTCCTCTTCTACTGCTCCTCTCCCCAGAGGCCAGTCTCCCCCCTCCCCTTCCCCCTTTTTATGTTCCCTTTCCCCTAATAAAAGCCCTTCCATGTGAACTCTGTTGCATGGCATCTTTCTCTTGCACTCCCCCCCCACTTTTATAATTACAACAGTGACTCTATGGAGCCCATTCTTTATACAGAGAACCAGAAGCTGGCTCACACTTCCCAGCTCACCCTAAGTCTTCAATCTCATCAGGCAGCCCTGTTCTCTCTCTAGGGCCCCAGTAGGCTCAGCTTTTATCAGTGAATGTGCATGGGGTACTGGGGTGCACCAAGCTCTGAGAAGTCATGGGAGACATATCTTATTCCAGGTCTGGTCAAATATTCCCCTGTGTGATGCTGAAATCACATTCTATTCTGCCCAGCACATTTTGGATAGAAGAGAAAATTCATGTGAATGTTTTTATTGAGGGGGTGTGCTAGGATGGGTCTTGCACATGGTAGGCAAATGCTCTATCACTAAGATAGTTCTCCAGATTACATGTGAATTTTTAAAGGATAAATCAAAGACCACAAGAAGAAGGGGATTAGTAGGGTGAAGGAAGGTGTCAAAGAAATGGGAACACAGAGTTTACCAGGTCTCAGAGCTACCAAAAATCCACCCAGAAGAGACCAGGAACACCACGGTTCCAAACAGGAAGGGCAGTGGATGGCTGTCCAAGCAGCTGCGGAGCAGCCTATGCAGAACTGAGATTTAGAACTTCCAGAAGGCTCGGTGGCATCTTAGAGGGCCACCAAAGCCAGAGTACACACACCAATAGAGGATATAGAGAAGAGGCAATCACAGATAAGCATACCTAAGGAGTCAATCAGGGAGCCACCTGCATGCTCAGCAGGCATGACAGGAGATCAAGTTCCCCCGGCAGTGCTAGACATGACCTCAGTGGCTGCTCCAAACCCGTCTTCTCCCTGCTCCCACCCACTCTTGCTACTGTCAGGACTTATAAAATGATTAAGCCTTCTCTCAAACTTCATTGTAATCCCCAAGTCATCACCCATCTTTCCTGGGGCCCTGACCCTAGATCCACACTAGCCTTCATGACAGAGAACCTGCGGCTAATTCGAGCCACAGTCGACAACATGAAGAACCTGCCAGCAGGAAGGCCAGTGGGATCAGCAGCAGTCCTTGGTTCCAGTGCCTACCCTGTCACTGGAGAAGTTGAGCAGGGCTCAAAAGTCACACAAGGCTCTTGGCTCTCCTCCAGTTCACTGTAGTGGGGAGAAGGGCTAACGTGTGAGGGTTAAAATAGGATTGTAAATGGACTGTGCTTTGGTTTCCTGGCTGCCCAGACCCGAATAATCACACAAAACTATATTAATTACAACACTGTTAAGCCAATAGCTCATGCATATTTCTAGCTAGCTCTGATATCTTAAATTAACCCATTTCTATTATCTGTGTATCACCACAAGGCTGTGGCTTACCAGTAAGGTTCAGGCGTCTTCCTCCTTCGGCAGCTACATGGTGTCTCATTGATTCTGCCTGCTCTCTCCATATATCCCTGTTTGGATTTCCTGCCTGGCTTTACTCTGCTAAGCCATTGGCCAAAACAGCTTTATTCACCAACCAATAAAAGCACCACATACACTGAAGGACATCCAACATCATAAGATTACTAGCTAGTGAGCCCTTCCTCCAGGGAGGGACCCAGAAGTTGCTAACTTCAAAAAGCCACAGAGCAGCTAAGTACCAGAAAAGCAGCCAGCCCACAGAAGGGGAAAATGAGGAAAGAGCACTACAAACAACCCGCGGAAATTAAAATGGAATCAGAAATGCCCAGAAGGAAGAATGACAAAAGTAAAAACAAAGTCCTGGGCTTCAGCAGAGTAAAGTGTTTGCAATGTCGTCTCCTCTTGCACAAAGCTGCCTGGCACCTGGCCATAGAAAGTATGTCCTGCCATGGCACTGGTCTCTCATTACCCACACCCACCCAGTTATCACCAAGGGATCTGTTCATCACAGAAGGGCAGTCACAAGGATGGGCTTCTCAGCCCACAAGGCTACCAGCAGCAGCAAAGGCATTAGGTGGTCCACGGGACCAGCTCTGGTGCTGATTTGTTTAAAACGACTCATGGATTAGTTTGAGAAGACAAAGGAGCCATCATGGCCAACACCAACCACACTTAGCAGACGTTATTAATCTTATGGGGACAAGCAGGTATTTTCTACAACATCTAAATTCAGGAGAAAAATAGGTTGCTGATGTTTGGAGGACAAAAATAAAAGGAACATCCATATACAAAGACATTTCAAGCAAAATCATGGCTCACAAACGACAAAGGAGTAAAGAGTCGGTGGCTGAAAGTGGAATTAATGGAAGGGAGCAGTCTAACCACACATAACTGTTATGTATACTGATCATGAGGACCAACAGATGCCAACCATGGATACCAAACACAGATAACAACTGCAAGCGTCAACCATGTACACCCAACTATGAGCATCCCAGGCACAGTAAGCAGGAGCACCAACCCCAAACACCAGTCATGAGCACCAACCACATTGTGGCCAGGAGAATCATCAACCACATACAACAACCACACATAGAAACCATGTGTTTCGATCATGCATACAAACACGAGTATTGGCCATGTGTATCAATCATAGCACCAACCACATACAACAATGAACAGAGCAACCATGAACACCAATCACGTGGTTTAACCATATACACCAACCATGATTTTCAACCATGAGCAACTAATCTTACACATCAGTCAGGAGCACTAATTGTTCATACCAAACATGACCACTGACCATGTATGCTGGCCGTGAACAACCAAGCTTGCATACCAGACAAAAACACCAATCGCATGCACCATGATTGAGCATAAATATATGTACTACAAAGGTTACAATGACGACAGTGCTGGAGAGTCAATAGTCAGTGAAGAGGCTCCCCAGGGCTTGAAGTACGAAGGCTTCTGTTTGTCTTTGCTCTCTATGGGCCTTGCCGTGAGTGATGTGAAAACAGTTTAGTATTTCACAACTCTCCCTCTGGTCAATAAAGAATTCCACTTCTTTAAAGCAGTGATGTGGGACTCACTTCTACCTGCCCATGAACGCAAATGTGTATACATTAAGCACTGATAGCATTGCCTTTCAGCCCTGAGCTCTTCCCATCCATACAGCTCCAAACGCAAACCTGCCAAGGCATTTACACAGTTGCATTAGAGGCTGCCCAGAGGCTGTCCTGACCCTTCTCTAAGAGAAGCAATTTAATGCAAGAGAAAATATAATTTGTGAATGGTACTGGTCTTAGGATTTCTACTGCTGCAATGAGACACCATGACCAAAAGCAAGTGGAGGAAAGGGTTTATTTGATTTACATTTCCACATTTAGTCATCATCGAAGGAAGTCAGGACAGGAACTCAAACAGGGCAGGAACGTGGAGGCAGGAGCTGATGCAGAGGCCATGAAGGGGTGCTGCTTACTGGCTTGCTCATTATGGCTTGTTCAGTCTACTTTCTTATAGAACCCAGGGCTACTGGCCCAGAGATGGCACCATTCCCAATCATCTGCGCCCCCCCCCCCATTGATCACTCATTAAGAAAATATTTACAGGCTTGCCTACAGCCTGATCTTATGGAGTCGTTTTCTTAATTGAGGTTCCCTCCCCTTGGATGATTCTAGCTTGTGTCGAGTTGGCATCAGACCAGCCAGCACAGGACTCAGAATCTGCTTGTCACTTTCCCTCACGAGGAAGAGTATGCTAGGTTTTAAAACAGCTTTATAGTCCTGGCAACAGCAACATCAGGGATTATTTGACACTGAAAGCATCTAAGCCTCTGTTTTCCTCCTACACACACAGCTGAAGGACCACCATTTCATCGCTACGCATTTCCATAAACTTCTGCATAATAAATATCTGTGTCTTCTCACTGAATTCATTGGGCAAAGATACTCTACATGGGCAAGGCCTTGAGAAGATAACATGTCCTTCCTAGTGACTGCTCAAGGCCTCCCAAGAGCTTTCCTTGGAGGGTAACAATTGTTTGAAGAATGATTTGACCTTTCAAATCCAACAGCATCATTGGTAAGCAAACCTGCAGGAGACACCATATTTGCAACAAAAGCATCTTCTTGATTATAACTCACTGTGTCTGATGACATTTGCTATACCTTCTTACTATTATTTGATCTATGCCAAAGCCTCCCCTAATTCCCTTTCCTCTCTCTAGTACTTCTGGGTCCGTCTTTGGTTAAACCAAAGAAAAGAACCCTTTGCATAGCATATGCAATGCCCTAAGATAAATCCTTAGCACTGGAAAAACTCCTGCTAGATAAGAATGAGAGGGGGGGAGAGGAAAGGAGGGAGGGAGGGAGGGAGGGAGGAAGGAAGGAAGGGAAAGATATAGGCACGTGTTTTCCTCTACATACTCAGCTATGTAACTTAATGGAAACAAATACAATTAATTACAAATAAACATCAATATTTTTATCCCAGGCACCTCCTGTCCACCCTCTACACAGGCAAATGCCTGGTACACCACAGGTTCGCTGCTGAAGCTGGCCCTCCCTCCTTTTGTGCACTGCTGAGGACCTGTCTCCTACTCTGAGGATACTGCATCTGCCCTTGGGAGATGATGTTTTTAATTTCTCTCTTCCTACTTCTATTGATCGGAGTTGCAGACCCTGGCTCAAATGAAACTCACGAATTCATGTGAGTACTACACATACATTCCATGAAGCAGTTCATGCTTACAGATAACCAGCGAATCAGAGCAGTGTAGACACATGGAAAGCAGAAGCATCACACGAACTACATGTAGCCTGTTTAAGGTGCCCACAAACAGTTCCGTCTCTAGGCAGACATAAGCCACTGACAGTTAAAATGAGCGTAAAGAGAACGCGGGTGGATCAGGGGCGGTGGTGGTGCAGAGCTTTAACCCCAGCACTCAAGAGGCAGAGGCAAGCGGATCTCTGTGAGTTCGAGGTCAGCCTGGTCTACAGAGAGAGCTCCAGGACAGTCAGAGCTACACACAAAAAAACCCTATTTCAAAAAAAACAGGAGAGAGAGAGAGAGAGAGCAAAACTGTAGTAGAATTCAAATATCATTTAGGTTTTTGGAATTCCATTTGAACTTCTCTCAGTGCTCTAAGGGGCCGCCATGCAATGTGCTAACAGAACTCCTGAGTCACTCACTGCTGCAGACACCTTCAGCCCGACAGCCTATTTTTAAAGGTTAATTAAAATTCCAATAGAATGCCCATGGAGTATGCATTTCTCATTCAGTAAATCGGAAGCTCTCCCAAGCACAGCAAACCTGATAAAAAAAACTGACCTTGGCCTCTTCCAAAGACCCCATGAAGAACACTTTCGCCGAGCTAAGTGTTCACTGATATTTTATTTCAAAAAAGTGCCTGGAATAAGATTGTGCTGGCTGGAAGGGACAGAAATTAAATACAGGCTGAACTAAAATACTCATCAGAAATAACCATATAACTGAGAACTGATTCTACCCTGCTCAGAGGGCCACAGAAGAAAACAATGGGACAGATCCCCTCGAGCCCACCCACCATGAGGGCTGCTCAGTCCCAGGCAACTGCAGAGCTTTCTCTTTCCTGCAGATCAAGGAGAAGAGCTTGCTCTCAGAAGGGCCACAGCCAGCTGGATCCACAGCTAAGCAACACAGTCCTCTCCTGCTGTCCTTCTTAAAGCAAATGGCAATCTTGCTTTTTTCTTTTTCTTTGGGGTGGGGAGGGTGTCACGTCGTTGGGGTTTTCTTCTTCACTTTAACGATGCTTATAAAGATCAGGGACACGGTCTGTGATAAGAAAGATAAAACTGGGCAGGAGCAGTGGAAAACATGAAAAAGGCTCCAATCGCCATGGGGCTTAGGTGTTCATTGAGGGCCCATGACCAAATCTCCTTAACACAGGATGACTTAGAATCTAAAAGCAAAGTATGATCTCTCTCTCTCTCTTTCTCTCTTTCCCTCCATCCCTCTCTCTCTCTCTCTCTCTCTCTCTCTCTCTCTCTCTCCCTCCCTCCCTTCTTCCCTTCCTCTTTCTCTCTCTCTTACTCCTGTGCACAGCACAAATAATTATCCACATACACCCTTAACTTAGGTTCCTATACACAATAGACCCACTAGCAGGACCCTAGGAGAGACACCTCATTGGTAATGTTGGTAACCTAATTGCCCACAGAGAGGTGGCAAGAAATTAAGGAAGCCAGAATTAAAACTATTGTGCTAGAGCACCTGGAACCTGTGACCTCCTTAGGCCCCAGAGTCCCCTTCCCTACCTCTTCTTCAGTAAGGACTACCACAAGCCCTAGGGGAGGTCCTGGGCCTCAGCTCTGAGAGAAAACAGTGAGAGGCAATGCCTTAGTTCAGCACCAGTCCCAGGACACAAGGGAAGTCTATGACAGTGTCCAGACCACACTCTGCCTGTATACTTAGAGACTGGAGAGAAACCTCCCTCTCTCTGGATCTGGCTGTGGTCACACCGAGGTGCCACCTGCAGCCACCGCCTTTCTCAGAAACTGGTTTCAGGCTAGAGGTGAGACTTCAGCTGCAAAGCAGGGTGGGCATGTGTGGCTTTTAGGATGGGCAGCTCAGCCTGATCTGTGCAGGGCTGCTGTCACTTATGCTCAAACCATAACAGATGAGGGGACACTCCTGCCACCACAATGTTCTACAATCCCCACGTCGATGAAATGGCAGCCTTAACTCTGAAGAGCATCTGTTTAATTTGGGGCGAACCAAATAAAGAGGTCACTCCTGTTTCTGTTTGGGACCGTGTCTATCAGTTAGCTAGTTTTGTCATGGAATAAGAAGATGCCGCTGATGCCAGATTCCTCGAAGCCAGCGAGGCACTCAGGCTAAAGTTCATCTTTTCAGTATCCTGCTAACAGCGAACCACTCAGCAGAAGGAAGCTTTACCTTCTTGATTTTCCGACCTATGTTCCTGGCGACCTCTCAGGGCTGCAGGAAAGAACAGAGAGCTCACACATGATGACACACGCCTAATAACACAAGCACTCTGGAATCTGAGGCAGGGGGATTAAGGGTTCATGATTAGCATGGGCCACAGAGTGAAACTGTGTCTCAAAACATTTTTTTAAAAAAATAGATAAAATATTCTGTATAACCCACGGCACACGATAGGTGCTCAGTGAAGAGTAATTTGGATTTTTCACTAATAATCACTTTTAAGAACACAGCACCAAACGTTGCTGCCTCTGAAGTGCTTTTTCTCACAGTCAAAGTGTCCCGGGCAGACGGGACTACAGCAAGGTTCTCACGTCACCAACTGCCTGATACCCTATGGGGTATCTGGCTCCTTTCAGAATCCAAGCATGTCTATTCCTGCATGACTGACTGTTTGCCAGACAGAGAGGCAAAGGATTGTGGTTGGAGGACACAGCCTAACACAGGTGATGCACCTAGATATCAATCTCCATGGGGCACAAAAGGCTCACTTCTCCATCCAGTCGGTAGAATTACTGTGTCCAGCCCTCAGCAGCATTAAAAAGGAAAGATACAACCTCTTCAACTTTGATGACTAGGGATCAGGTGAATTTTATTTCAGACACCTCAGACACCCTCCACCCTGGTCAACGCTCTCATGTTAGCTGCCTGCTACCGTGCAGGCTATCTGGTTTCTCTCAGAATCAAGCACACCCAGGAGGTGAAGGCCCGCGGAGGGTGAGTTCACAGTAACGCTTAGACGTGTAAGCAATTCAAGGACAATCTGGATGTCATGAGACCCTGTCTCACTGCTGAATAAACAACAAGCCAGAAAAATATACAATACAGGACTGCGGGGAAACTCAAACCATATCCATACATATGTCCATACATATGAAGGGAAGATAAAATATATACAACCCATGTTATTAGCCCTTGAGCCCACATTTATGTCATCAAAGGTACTGTTAAACTTCCCCCAATGTTTAAGTCTGTGAAGGCATCTTTACTCTCCAACCTCACAGAGTTCTGCACAAACACCAGGCAGTGACTGTAATGGCCCCCTAAAGAGGCAAGAATACCTTTCTTTTCCCACTCTGTTTGGTCAGGTTCATGGCGAGAGACCAAGACAGGTTATATAGATAGGCACAATATAACTAGTTGATAGGTTCTATATATGTCCAAACAAAAGCAAAGAATATTCAAAAATAAAAGCACTTGTTAAAGTAGGAATTGTCATATACTTAAGTCTTTACTAAATCCTTCATATTAAAAACTCAATCTCTAAATGATTCAGTCTGAAACCATAATACCCTTCTGGCAGAATCCCTATTTGCCTGACTGCTTTCCTGTTTCTGTTGTTGGATTGCTAGGGACGGGAACCAGGGTCTCTGGCATACTAGACATATGCTGTGCCACTGAGCTACATCCCCAGTCCTCATAGAACTCTCAGACTGTCGTAACACAACCCAGTTGCTGACGGTTTGGGATCTCAAAGGGGTTCCCTCACAAAACTTTCAAGACAATAAGCAAGTTAGGTTGAGAAAGTTAGCACACATTATAAAACTTTCAATAGTTTTACAGTATCTTTCCAGCCAGACTCTTCAACGGCACTTTAAGAAGCCACACAGAAGTAGTATTTAGCGGCAGATAAAGAAACCAATAATCCCAAACTAGGCAATGGGCACTTCTAACTTACAACATTTCTAGGGGAAGCATCAGTAACTTATTTTTTTTTAAATATTTATTTATTATATATACAATGTTCTGTCTGTGTGTATGCCTGCAGGCCAGAAGAGGGCACCAGACCTCATTACAGATGGTTGTGAGCCACCATGTGGTTGCTGGGAATTGAACTCAGGACCTCTGGAAGAGCAAGCAATGCTCTTAACCACTGAGCCATCTCTCCAGCCCAGTAACTTATTTTTTAAAAACAATCATCTCAAATCTGTCAGGTAGGGGACTCCCCAGTATGCTGAAGACAACCGAGACTCCACTCAAAGCATTTTGTGACCTGTGCACGAAACCAATCAGAACTTCAGGGCATTTTATACCTGACGCAGTCCCCAGATTTGGCTATAACTGAGTTAAGAATGGAGATAGGCTGAGTAGATACCTGTCCATAATGTATACACCTTAAAGGTTCACATATCTCCACTAGCCCAAAAGATCCGAGGGACTTCTAATCAAGAAAGGGGAAATGTGACATTTAAGGTTACTATTAGGTCATATTTGGCATTTGTTAAACGGTGGAATGAGTATCCATTTACTAAACATCAGGCAGCCACATCCAGAATTCAGCCTCACTAGAAAGCATCAATGTAAATTTTAGGGACAGTGGAAGTACCAAGAGTCTGTTTGGAGGCAGTTTTTAGCTGGTCTCTGCCTACTATGTTCACAGGTGGCTGACACCTACATAACATGGAGTTTCAGCCCCTTTCTCTTTCACACCCATTACTGTCCCCTAGACTGCTCATCGAGACCTACTGCTGTTTCCCCACAGTGGTAGTGTGACGGCAGCAGGCACGGCTTCCGACTGACCAAGAAGAAACCCAGTGACTACTAAAAATCAATGAACAAAAGCTCCAAATACTGCAGTCTCTGCCTCTGCTACTTTCCTCTCTGAACACGGCCAAATAACACTAGACTTCATTCTAACTTTCCCCCCAAACCTGAACTTGGTCCTTTTGAGACGACTGAAAGAAAGCCTGCATTCAAGGTGACATACACAAAGAAGACACATTCTCAAATTCCCAGAAGTACAGACATCCCAAACCGTGGTGTACGTGGCCATCCAGAACATCAACCTCCAACATCTCAAAATCGTAAAGACCCAAACACATATACACAAGCACTATTGCTAAAGCTACAAGCTTCCACCTCGGGGACAAGTCCCAAAGAACGCACTGAACAGCAGTAAGGTCCCAGGAGTTGTCCGAGGCTGTGCCTTTCCTGTATCAGAGGCTTCTGGGTAAGCGTCAGGCCAACCTCACTCCTCAAGGTGAGCTGGCCCGAGGTCTGCTGGCAGTCATCAAAGCACCTGAGCATCTCAGAGGAGTCATAGTTCCAAAGCCCACATAATTACTGAAGCAGGAGGAAGCAACCGACAAATGTTGTAAATAAAAATTTTTAATTGTAATATTAGATTACAAACAGCACCGACAAGAATGAAAAGCTTCTGAGCCTCTAATGGAGTTAGTATAGCTGGATTCAGCCACAGCCAAAGTCAAATTTAAATTTTGGTCCCTCAGCGACGATCCATTTCCTGACTACCTTTCTTCCGGTCCACAGAAAACTCAAATTTAGTCATCCAGAAAAAAAGTCTTCCAACTAAAACAGAAGTAGTAAAGTCCATACAATGCAGGTGTACAAAATCTAATAATGAAAATTTCAAACAACGGTCCATGTGGGAAAACAACCCTGCCTACGCGACCATAAGAGGACCCAGGCTTAGCAAGAGAAAGCCGCAAGCCCTGAGGTTAGGACCGCATGCTCCTGGTGATTCTACGCAAACTCCTTCCTTCCTTCCTTCTGGAGACAGCTGTAGTCATTCTGTGGCAGGTCTGCCCACTCTGCCCTCTGCCCTGTCCACCTTAAGCAGTTAATCAGGTAGGAGGCCATCAGCTCCCTGTCAGTGATCAGAACCAGGGGACCAATAAGCAGTAAGTTCCCAACTGGTGAGCTGAGGGCGAGGAGGAAGACTCCAGAGGTGTAGGGGAAGATGGTTGTTTCTGGGGATTTGGAAGGGTAAAAAAGTGTGAGAGAGATATACAAATACATACAGTCAGGATACACGGATAAATAGACAGATACACACAGAGTCAGTATAGATGGATGGATGGATGGATGGATGGATGGATGATAGATAGATAGATAGATAGATAGATAGATAGATAGATAGATAGATAGATGGATAGATGATAGATAGATAGATAGATAGATAGATAGACAGACAGACAGACAGACAGACAGACAGACAGACAGACAGACAGACCAGGCCTAGTCAAAATGGAAGTGGTGGCCGGGCGGTGGTGGCGCACGCCTTTAATCCCAGCACTCGGGAGGCAGAGGCAGGCGAATCTCTGTGAGTTCGAGACCAGCCTGGTCTACAGAGCTAGTTCCAGGACAGGCTCCAAGGCCACAGAGAAACCCTGTCTCGAAAAACCAAAAAATAAAAAAATGGAAGTGGTGGAGCGTGGCAGGTCAGAAGGCATATATCCACCTAGTGAGAGTGAGAGTATGGTTCATATGAACTGGTCATGGGGGCAGATGTGAGCACAGTGCTCTAAGCACTTGGAAAGCAACTTAGATGTCCACATGAAGTTTGGGGTAAGGGTTAGGAGGTGCTGTGGCGGTATGTAGCCGAGAGTTGGTTAAGTGGGAACTGAAAGCTAAGCAGAGCCCCTGGAGCACAGAGAAGTTGTTAAAGAATAAAACAAACCAGTAGGCCACGGAAGAGCCTCTGACCATGACTACTCGCACATCCACGTGCGCACAAGCATACACTTTCCCACACAGTGACGCCATGTCATTGGTGTAGATTCTTACCTTAGCCGCTGGCACGCTCCTGTTAGACGCCACGTCGCACAAACTGGAGGTAGAGCTGCCTGCCGCGGCTGGAAGAAAGACCGGGGAACGCGGGGGACTGCTGGTCGCGCCTCCTGGAACACCGGCGAGCGCCGGGAACGTACCGGGGCCCGGGCGCGCAGGAGGGCTGCTCCCTGGACTGGTGCCCGTGCGGGGCCTCTGGCGAATGCCATCCAGCAGGCGCACCAGCAGGATGTTGGCGGGCAGCTCGTCCACACCGCAGCCCACTAGGATGCGGCACTCGGGACAGCGTAGCTCGTGGCGCGAGCACACGATGCTCTCCAGACAGCGGCGGCAGAAGGTGTGCTGGCATGGTAACACCTTGGCCGTGGTATCCAGGCGCTCCAAGCATACGGAGCATTCCAGCAAGTCCAGCAGCGATGACTCGTCCATATCCTCGTCAGTCCTCGTTTGGGCCTCCTGCTGCTGCTCACCCTGCCTGTCGTCGCCCTCGCTCCGAGCTGTAGTGGCCGCCGCCTTGGACGCCAACAGCCAGGACGCTCCTAGCAGCATGGGGGAGGCGCCGGCGCGGGCCCAGTGAGCCGCCTAAGTCCAGGAGCCAGAGCCCGGCCCGCCAAGGATAGCGAGCATTTGCACCCTGCCCGGGCGGGCAGGGTTCCGTCCCCAGCGGACGCTCAGACAGCCCGAGGCGATGGCCTCTGTGTTGCAAAGTGACACACGCCGACCCCGCCTGAGGAGTTCCTGGAGCAGCGAGTCAACTCCAAGCAGCTGAGCGGGCTCAACCCTCCTACACGCGCGGCTGGCCACTGCGGGCTACACCTGTCCCGCCGCGCCGCTCGCACCCCGGAGCCCAGCGGCAGGAAGTGCGGGGAGAGGCCAGCCGGGTCCCCGGGGAGGCCAAGGTGCGGCGTGCGCGCTCCCCCGCGCCGCAGGCGAGCCGCACAGCCCCCCTCGGCGCCTCCATGCGCCCCTGGGCTGCCAGAACGCCACCGCCTCGCTCAACCGGCCGGGCTGGACCTTCTCCCCGGCCGCGAGCACGTGCGCGGGGGGTGGAGGGGGGAAGAGGTCACAGTCACGGAGAAGCGGACACCTCTCTTGCCTTGGCGCTCTCCCCTTAGGCCACCTCCGGGGCTCCGGAGAACTTCCCCCGCGCAGCCTTGGCCCTGTCCCCTATGGACGCCGGACTCTGGGTTCTCCCCGAGCTTCAGGAAGGGACGTTTCTTAATGCGGCCGCGAAGGAAAGTTTGAGAGCATTATCCCGACTGCTTTCTTCGGCAGCTCTGCAGAGCAGCCTGGGGACGCATCTGACACCCAGGCATCCTTCTGGACGACTCCAGGGAGCTTGAGTTCCCTCTCCCGCCAGCATGCACAAGTGACAGCTGTGGGTATAGGCGCGGCGATGTCCCTTGGGGCGAAAGGAGAAGGCTCTGAGCCGGCGGGTGGCCCCCGGGGCCGCGACCACTCCTTCTGGAGGCCAGCCGCCCTCTCCAGAATCACCGAGGTGAGACTGACGACGCCGCCCACGCGCCAGCACACTGTGGCCGAGCGCCGCGCCCCTGGCGGCGCGGTGAGAGACTCCAGTGCCCGCTCTGGTGTGCTCTGGCGAACCCAGCTCCAGCTTTTCCTCGTGAGGCTCAGAGGAGGGGGAATTTGCGCTCCTTCCCGATGCCCGGGTTTCTGGGAGCGTCAGAGCGACGGAAGTACGTACGAGGACCCGGAGCAGCAGGGAAGTTTGGCGGTGGGCTGCGGTCGGCGTCCAAGATTTCTTGCCGTGTGCTGCCCCCTGGTGTCCCCGTTGTGTTCCCAACACTCTCGCGCTTGGTACAAGCAAAGATCCAGCGGACTGGATGATGCAGGACTGGGAGATGCCAGGGCATCTACATCAGAAGTGGTGTAGATGCCCCTCCTACCGGTTGAGCTGTCCTGTTGTTTGTGAAGCTGCGCATTCACTTTCCTAGTTTTTAGGGATAAAATAAAATGGGCCGATGCTTAAATGCCGAGATAGTCTGCATTATCAACTTTGTGAAATAATTGTGAATAATGTCTATATTATCAACCTTGTGAAACAACCCTGCGAAATAATTGTTTTTTAACTTCATTTCACATGTAAACAAAATGGGTCTCATTCTTATGAAGCCGTTAAATTTGATTTAATTTTCGTGACCACAGAACCCAAACACATAAAGACCACATGCTTGTAGAATGAATGGTTGATATAAACTATGTGTCTTTTACAGTGTAGTATCTTCCACGCCGGGTGGTCAGTGAATATCTGTTGAATGATTGAAAGAATGTCACGGTCTCATCCAGTAATTATTCGAAAGCAGTCCTGGGCACTCTACTTTCAGATACCCTAAGTTCCTATCATGCTGCCAGTGTCTAGAAATTTCAGGAAGCAGGTAGTTTTCTCACCCGACATCTGTACCATTTACATCAGTACTGGAGAGGGTGTAAGAACTGTCTGTCTAGAGGGCTGGAGAGATGGCTCAGTGGTTAAGAGCATTGCCTGCTCTTCCAAAGGTCCTGAGTTCAATTCCCAGCAACCACATGGTGGCTCACAACCATCTGTAATGAGGTCTGGTGCCCTCTTCTGGCCTGCAGGCATACAAGCAGACAGAATACTGTATACATAAATAAATAAATAAATATTAAAAAAAAAGAACTGTCTGTCTAGCTTATGACGGGAGTAAGGTAGGGGAAACAGATCTTTTCTGTGAGAGGACCAGAATACCTGATTCATGAATGTTGATCAGAACCCAGGAAAGAGCAAGTAAGCCCACCCATCAGGCACAGTGGGAGATCGCCAGAAAATAGTTCCTGTCCATGATGATACAGCCTGGATACTTTTGGGTACAAGAGAGAAACTAACTTCAGAGAAATCTTAAAAGGAGCAAAATAAGAGGCATCTTGGAGGTCCATAGGGCTGCACTAGCAGACAGAGTCCCCTGAACCTTGCCCTTCCCCCTTATATGTGGTTGCTCCCTCCGCCCTCCATCCAGTACCAGGTACCACATGCTAGAAAATATGGCCAAAGCTTGCACTGGATCCAGCAGTATAGCATGCAATTAGCATCAGGCACTGACAAGACGAGTATCTGATACTATCGTGGGCTGACGAGAAGTTTGAAAATCCTGTCACCTAGCCTGGGCTAGTGACCCCTCTCTGAGTCAAGTATCTACAGAAACAAGATATGATATGAAATCTGGCAGCACCATCAGATGTTACCCGGAAAAGGATGTATGGGTTCCCAGCATTAGCATCTGAGAAAGCAAAAACAGATGTCCATTCTGGGAGCCCAGGACATGTCTGCCCTCAGAGCCCCTCATAATGCATCATCAAAGTGAGGATGAGGAAATACAGAACTATTTGGACCCCATAACGCCTGGCCTACCTGTGTTTCCACTCTGGCCTTCAGCACCTACCACAGTCAGTGCTCGCTGTAGCTCACTGTGAAGCCAAACTCACGCAAAGGCCGGCAGGGCATGCTAATCAGTTCAACAGCTAGGTTCAGGCAATGCTGGGGACTGAGATGAGCTATCTCTGCCTTCCCAAGGGAAAACCACTCCTCTGCTGCAACCACTCATTCACTGTTCTGAAGAAACGGTGTCGAGTATTGTGATATCTTCCTGCCTGTGGAGAGGGTTGTAGGCCTTTTTATAGCTCCTGGTGGTCAGCGGTTGACAAAAACTTCTCTTCCAAGAGTTAGCCAAAATAAATACGTGGCCAGATTAGCCCAAAGACCTCCAGTTTCAAGTTCTCGTTATGCTCCCAGGAGAGTCCATAAAGGGATTCAAGGGCGTGGCCTAAATAGCTGAAGTATTACAAATACAGTTTTAGGTTATTCAGCTAAATTTGCACATATTCAATAAGCCAAATATGTAAGTAAATGATGGAAGAGCTGGCTTTGCAGCCATTCATATAAAAATATCTGGGAATTCAGTCAACCACAAGAATACTAGGAGCCAACATGTGTCATCCATATAGCGTTGGCAGCCGAGGGAAGCCCTGAAAGCCTCAGACACTTGAATGTACGTTAACAGGCTGTGATATGGAACGCAAGAATTTCATCATACCTCGGACTTGTCAGACCTCATTTGAGAGATTATCTCCTATTCTGGGAACCAGAAATTAATGACGAAAGGATAAAGGAGTTAGAGGCCCAAGCCTCGGAGTTAGGAGGAACAGAGAGCAGCTCTCCAAGAAGAGAAAGCTCAAAAGAAGTGGGGTGCGGCGGCTGTGTGGCTTGTGGCTACCCCAAACTTGAACTCCTTGTTTCTTCCAATCTCCCCTTGGTGCTAGATAGGAATTTATTCTTCCAGCGGAAGAGGGGAGATGTCACTTAGGCTCAGTCAATTAAAAGATGTGTCCCCAGACAGTCCCGATCTGACAGATGACGGGGAGAAGTTAGATGCAGCCTACAGAGCCATAGATATCCCCAAGGCAGCTGGTCTGCAGCGGCAGGACACACAGTCTGGGACCTGCTGGATTGCAGAACCATCACAGCATCTCCAGGAAGGGGCAAACTGGCATCCCCGGGCCGGTCCTGATGGTGGTAATGAGCTCAGCTGTAGCCTCCCTTGCTCTACTGGCTTTATTGGATCCTGTGAGTTTCCCTGTTTTTCTAAGATTAATTCCTTTCTGTGAAATCATCCCAAGCTTCTGTTTGTCGTTTGCAACTGAGAATTCTAGCTGATGCCTGTTTTGTCAGTCAGAGGTGATGGATGAAGGGGCCTGATATGAGACAGCCAACACCATGCTGAAATAGAAGCAGTATTCTGTAATTAAACAGCATTTCTTGGATGAGTGTGTTCCTTCCTCAGTCAGGTGCTGAGTGAGAGCAGAGGGCAGGATGAAACTGTGTGCTGAGTAGAGTTTGCCTCCGGGACACAGGCATCCTGGGGCAGTTGTATCTTCTGCAGAGCTGGTTCTGTTCTTTCCATCCTGACTTTGTCCCTCCTTCCCGTTTGACCCAGGGAATTCATCTCCCGTTCCTAAACACGAATTATTTCGGGACTTGATTCTGGTTTGTAACCTCTCCACTTGTACACAGAGCGCTGTCCACACAGTAACTTCTCAATAGATGCTTGCTAGATGCACACAATGACACACACAACACTCCCAGATCAGTTATCAGACCAAAAAGGAAGTTCAGAAGGACCCGCTTAAAGGACCATAAGATAAGTTTTATTTCAGAACCAAGTTTGAGGTGTCAGAAAGATAAGGAGGTGCAGATGTCTGGCAGTTAGGGATATGAGTCACCCACATCTCTGGAAGGTCAGGAGGAGGTTGTAAATCTGGGAGTTATTTCACTAAAGGTGATAGATGGAACCTTACGGGAGTAAAGAAGTCAGGTTACTTCTCAGAAAGGCGCAGAGGAGTCTTTGGATTTGATAAGCTAAGGACAGGAGGAGAAGGGCTGGCTGGCAGCAGGGGGTCTCCTCAATCATACTTGCTTAGACTACTCCATCTTTGGGGTACACAATGACTTACAGACGTGACTTAGTGCTATACAAACATTATTCTGCAGCCTGGTCTACAAGAGCTAGTGCCAGGAAAGGCTCCAAAGCTACAGAGAAACCCTGTCTCGAAAAACTTTAAAAAAAAAAAAAAAGAAAAGAAAAAAACATTATTCTGGTGACAGAGGAAACTTCTCAAGTTTGCAAAAGTAGATGTGATTCCAATGTAGATATTAAGTACAAGGGATGGAGATTTCACTATGCAAGATATTACTAACAAGATGATCAGCCTTGTTAGTCTGTGTTGAGATAAATGGATCCCCACTGGGACAACACTTAACACTGTGTGTGTGTGTGTGTGTGTGTGTGTGTGTGTGTGTGTGTGTGTGTGAGAGAGAGAGAGAGAGAGAGAGAGAGAGAGAGAGAGAGAGAGAGAGAGAGACTCAGAATTGAATATAGGATCTTATGCATTACTGGCAAGCACTTTATTACTGAAATATAGTCCCAGTCCACTGAACACTTAAGCTGTGAGAGAGCTGCCCTGGTTGGGGTGCTGCCCTGGCTGGGGTGCTGCCCTGTGTAGGCCAGGCTGCAAGGAATGAATGAACAGGATTTCTCTGTGTAAGGAAGAAGCGGCAGAAGGATGGAAAGGAGGCAGGGGAGGACCAGAAGGCCTTTCTTTGTGACTTTACAAAAGTCCCTGTCACTATTACCTCTTGGTGAGCAGAGAGAAAGGTGCAGAATCCTTGCCATAGCCTCCTTGGCCCTTGGCCAAGATCCTATGTTTGTTTTACTGACCTGTCCTAGAAAGGGCTACTCAGAACACACAGCCATCACCCATCCAAAGAAAAGTGCAAATTGGTCCGATGTCCCCTGTTGTCATGAGGCCTGCGAAGCAGGTAGCTGATGCTGGCCAGTCTTTCCCTCCCAGTCTCTTCAGGCCAATGGCTGAGTATGCCAGGGTGATCTCCGTCAGTGCCACCTGGTAAGGCCCCTGGGTGGAAAGTAGCCCGAGAGAAGGTAGCCCTGGGCCTCCTCCCCATCTTCCACAGATGAGCAGTGACAAGGTGACTGCTACACTGTAGGGACACTACGAGGACCCTGGGGGAAGAGTCCCATCCTCCACTTCTCCCTCTGCCAGACTTTGGGACCAGCCTCTGCAATTGGAAAGTTTTAGAAAATTCCAAGGGGTTTCCAAGAGACACCTGATTACGCAGGACTTAGTGGGTATGTGGGAAATTAAGAAAGGTTTTAGCATGGTAATAAATCTGAGAAACAGGTCATTCCATTACGCTTTTAAACCATGGATATCTTAACAAACGATTACCATTTATCCCACTGCAAACAATACACATTTCCTAGGGTTGATGCTTGTTACCAACCGCGGTTTCCATAGCACTGTGAAAAAAAAATCTCAAATTCTTTCTGAGTGCTAAAAATGATCCTGAAATTGCCTGCGTTTTCTTTTTTGCAATCTCTAAAAGATTTATAATCAATTCTCTCCTTCATTCTGGAGCTATAACCATTTTCTTTTAAGTTGGCTCAAGATCTTAAAAACACTTAAATTTGCATGTGCAGGACAGTTATTAATCTGAAGCACTCTGCTGATAACACGTTCAACACAGTAAAGAGAATCCTTGATCTAAATTATAGTCGTAAGCAGAATGAATGAAAACAATATCAAAAAGCTACCTGAACAACCACGGCATAATTGACATGAAATAACATTTAATATATGAATATGTATCTTGACAGAAGTACATTCCAAATCATTCAAGGGAGACTGTCCATCATTAACAATACTGCTGTGATATCTAGAAAAGAAACTGTGAAATATTGTATGAGAGATACGGGAAGTTAATGCAGAATAATCAATCTCATGAGAAAGAGTAATTGAATCTTTTCATGGATGAGATATTTGCCTCTTCCTGAGGCGAGATTAGAATTCTGATTTTTGCCAAGAGTGTTTTTATTCTGAGCTGTGGTTAAATACATAGATCTTTTTTTTTTTTAACCATAAAAGGTATTCCCAATTTTTGCAAGCGCTTCAGTGGACAACCTAGAGGGACTCTGGGGTTAGGAAAACTGCCTCAGAGTCTCCTCAGAGCTGTCTTCAAAAGAAGGATCTAACTCTCAACTGATCAACACACAGAAAACACGAGACTGCTGAATGCTCAGGCCCTGACTGGGAAGGCACACAGCACCCCCTTCCTCTTGAGTCTCAGGTTTCTTCTTAGCAGGGGAGGAGGAAAAGGTTGTTAGAGACAATGGTAGACACAACAGGGCAGATGTTTGCATGAACTCACAGCAGTTGTGGCCGCTTGCACAGCAGCTGCAACAAGCTCAAGCCAGACAACATCTTGGTGTGCATCTGGGAGGGGGTGGACACCAAATCCCACTATTCGCTGAGGAGCTGTTGGTGTTCCATAGCTTCTGGGAGACAGGGAGCTGGTTTTCTTTAATGATATACTCCCTTGGAAGGTCAACCACATTCCAGAGCAGATGCCATCCCAGAGGAAGCTGGATGACCCAAACTAGACCGGACGGAGCGATAAAGGAAGAAAACCCAAAACTGGGTAGATAAGGAGGCCAGGGGGAAGGGGTGGATATGGCAGAAGTTGGGGCAGGAAGGTGAATATGACCGCAAAACATTGTATGAAATTCTCAAAGAATTAATGAAAATATTTCAAGCCAAGATGCTGTGGCTAGATAGGACATCAACCTAGGGAGGAACCTCTTGTTATCATCTTGCTAAATGGATACAGTATTAAGCTGACACCTGATGGCCTATTGTCATAGCCATAGATTAACACATCTTCCACAGCCCATCAGAGACACTCATATTTGCAGTTGATGGTGGTCAACACAGAGACCCACAGCAGGTTAAAGACTGTGGCGTGCTCAGCCCTAAAGAAAGTATGTATATCACAGCATCTCCTTCCAAGGCTCAGGGAGCATTGCAGAAGAGAGTTAGAAAGGCTATGAGGGTCAAAGTCAGTGAGTCAGTACAAACACCAGTATCCTCCAGACACAACCAGGGGAGGGGGGCTACACGTGTGAACTCACAGCCAGTATGAGAGCACGCACAGCACAATGCAAGCTAGACAATATCTCAGCACAGAGAAGAAAGGCAGACATGAAATCCCACCCCTAATCTATGAGCTGTTAGCAGCTGGCAGCTGCTGGAAGAGAGAACATCGGTTTTCTTAAAGAGTATTGCCACTGGTAGATCAACCACATTCCAATGGAAGGCCACACTCCTGCTGGCCCTGGCATTAACTTGGCTGTTCTATGCACTTTTATATACACAGCACTGTAGTGACATTTGTAAGACAGTATCATGAGACGCCAGGGTCAAATATTTCAGTTAACTATTTCCATATACCCCCTCCCAAGTTAAAACAGGGGCACCTGCAGCTAGCTTTCTTTTTGGTCACCAACTAGCTCCCAAATCATGATGTGGGATTATGTGGGATTAATGATTGTTATTAGTTATGAATGCTTGGCTTTATCTTGGCTCTTGTTTTCATCTGTTTCTCTTTATCTACATTTTGCCTCCATGTTTTTTACCTTTCTTTCATTCTGTATATATTACTTTAATGTTTTTTCCATTTCTGGCTGGCTAGCAGCTGCCTGGCTTCTGGCTCCAAGCACGTTCTTCTCTTTCTCCCTCTTTCTTTTCTCTCTCATTCTCTCTTCTCTCTTATTCTCTCTGCCACTCAGCCCCACTTCTCCCTCTCCAGCCTAGCTATGAGCCATCCAGCTTTTAATTAGATCAATACAGTGCCTTAGGCAGGCATGGTAAATCAGCAACACATCTTTACATAATAAAACAAATGCAGCATAAACAAATGTAACACATCCTTACATAGTTAAAGTAATAGACCACAACAGGCACCATTTCTTTTCTCATACACCTGTCCTTTGGGCAGGCCTCAATGCACGTACCGTGCCTGACCTTTGCTCTGGTTAGAGGCTGACACCATAGGCACACATGTCTGGCAGAGGATACTGGCTAATCTTCGCAGGGGCTGTCAACTGACCCAGAAGATGAGCCTCCTCATAGAAAAGTGGACTTCGCAGCATGAAGTCTTCAGACAGTAACTAAGTAGCCACCTGTGTGGAGAGCTGCTGTAAAAAGCCAGCCTCGAGCTTTCTGGAATTTACCAGAATGCAGGTTGATTCTGAATCCTTGCTATCATGACAGGGTCGTGGCTAGCAGGTGGCTGTCTTGTAGGTGACACAGCAGGGCCCACAGCTCTGTCCTGCTGCTGTCTGACGGGGTCGCCTCGGCTTCCCTCCGGAAAACTGAACACATGCACAGAGCAGGCTGTGAGACACACACAGCTGCCACTCTCTTCTGCTAGTGGGCACTAGCCACCTGCTCTAACCTGGCTGCAGGGAGATACAGACAGCTGCTACTTCCACACACAGCTTCGCACCTCAGAGGCAACGGCATGAACGTTGAATCCAATGGACCAGATTGCCGACCTCTCAAATTGGGTAGGACGTCAGATCCATGATCTTTAAAGACCCTGCAATGCTAAGGTTCTCTACATCTAGGAATATCATGTTTAAATTCTAAGCATGTCCAAGAAGGTGGGGGGGGCGGGGGGAGCTGGAAGGATATCTCCCACCACCCTAAGCATTATTTTTAATGGATGACAATATGGCTGTGTGTTGAGATTTGGGAGAGATCTGCCAGACAGAGTGTTCTTCTCTAAGTGTGATGGACAAGCCACCACATGGTTAGGAACATGGTGGCGTTGGAAGTGACAAGAGAGTCCATCTGTCTGCAGGCGCGGCTCAGAGACTTGTAGTTCCCAGCACCTAACTCTGTAGCCTCTGGAGCAACTTCAGCTGCTCAAAAAGCTACCATTGCAGCCCCGGAAGGCAAATGGAAGCCATGCAGTGCAGGAGGAGGAACGCCCAGGCACTGGGCGGCTAGGATGGCTTTGACGAGCGGCTATCGTTTGCCGTGTGGATGTGCCTGTGTGTGTTTGGCTCTGGTATCTCCTCTGTAACGTCTAGCAGGGTGTGAAGCGGGGCCCAGAAACAGAAGTGAGATAGGAAAGGCACCTCCTTGAGCTGAGGGGAGAGGTGTATGGGGGCAGGGGGGCAGGGAGGCGGCTCAGAGGCAGATGACTTCTATATTCAGTCTGTTCTAAACAAGACCTGGCACAACTCCCAGGGGAAAGAGGGTTTGGGGATCTGTACCGAATTCCCCATATTTGGAAGAGCAGATTTTAAGATCAAAGGTTGTTTTTATAACAAGGGGAGCATAAGGGGGAAATGGAAGAATTATTTCCAAGGCCACTATCTCTTGGAAAGAGAATTAATTCAGTATCCTTTTAACTTTACCTAATTGCATCGGAATTAGCGCAGCCAAGTCCTAATGTATTGGTTTAAGTTAAATGTAATTTTCATTCTCATTTATGAAGTCTTACTTTGCCTGTAAATCATGGTGGGACTATAAGAATACACATGGTGTAAAGAGGAAGCATAATTTTATTAGTCAGCAATGCATTTACATTTGATGAGAACAATTTAATTTGACTTACAATGCAATAAATAACTGGCCATTAAAAATCTACCAGTATTCTTGGACTTCCTGTGTCTACATGCCTTTAAGTAATCACTTGCCTGCGCTTACCTAGGTTATCTATAATTAAATATAAAAAGTCATTTCAAAAAGCCATTAAAAGCCTGAGTTAATGTCACACTTGAAGTGAGATTCAGAGTCTCGGTTTCCACTTTGTCCCTATCTTCCTCAGACACACCTACACCTTGTATCATGGGGGAGGGAGTATGGGGTTAATCCCTATGCTATGAAGTAAGTTTCTGAACAATGATCCCCCGTTTTCTGTGACCAAACAACAAACCTCAGGGAGGTGTCCTTGCCCTTCGGGTCAATTTCTTCATTCCCTTGTTTCTCCCCGTCAGGCACGATCACTCCCGAGGCCTTTGGAGGAGCCGAGGCTACACAGATAAGAACACCCGGCTGCTCTGCTCGGCTGTCTTCCTGTGCCCTCCTAGGTGGATGGCTTAGAGACCATCTTAGCCGCAGTGTGACCCACACTGGCCATCTTGCCCAAAAGCACAGTGCATATCTTAAATCAAGTTTGCTTTTGTTTCTAACCGGTGGTTCCTAGACCCATCGTCTATGAAGTGGCTACATACAGTGCCTCCCTCATATGCTTCCTGCAGAGCTGAGTAGATGTATAAAGAATGCGTGGAGGCGTATCTAGCAAACAGCAAGCATTTTGATACCTGGAACCACGTTTTCTGGCACTGTTATAATGGCTACCACGTTAAGGGTGGTACCAAAGCTAGGTCTGAGCAACCTGCCTTTGCCTCACAAGCAGCTGCATTCCAACTCTCTACACCTGTTCCCCCTGCCACTGGAGCAGACAGCTGGGCTTTGTGGGCCTAAGCCCAGCACATTGAATACATAGTGGGTGCTTTATAAACCGTTCCCTCTACGGTCATGCAGCTTGCTGTGGTGCTCTTTACCATACCGTTCCCTGCCCCAGCCTTAGACTCCATCCCCTTAAAAAGAGCTAAGTGTTTCATGAGATTCTTCCCGGCTTTCAATCTGCTCAGCCTTCCCAGTCAGGCTGCCTCCCGAACTCCTGTTATTAGAACAAAGCAATGCATTAAATAATTACCGAAAGGCTTTGGTGTTCTCGGCGTCATTGTTAGTTCTTAACACGTCTTCTGAAATGAAAAGCTCTTGAATGGTTTTTCTCAGCTGACAGGCTCGCCCACGGGCTCTGACGGGCTTTTGAGGAAATAGCTCCGGATCATTACAGTTATTATCCCTAACTCCAATAGCTGTGTCAAGTGAGGGGGGAGAAAACTCAAGTCCTCTTTTTCTCCTCATTAAGTTATCTGAGTATTTTGTGATTGAGGAAACTTTAGCAGGATATTTCATTTCACTCTGAGGAGCTTTGATTTCCATTTCATTCTTTTCTAATTTTACTTGTTCCTTCACAATGCCATGCACATATGCACATCGAATATATTTTGACCATATCCCCCCATTACCTCTCATCTCCCCTTCCTCCTCCCCCTGGTGAACCTCCTCTTCATCTCAACAAGTGTTCCTCCTGCTCTCCAGTCTTCATTTTGTTGTTCCTTGGTTTCACTACTCTGTACACACTTCACTGTGCTCCCTAAAAACCGTGTGTGGAGAGCCTGCTGTCGCCAACAACACGCCCAGTTGTTGTCTCGTGCTCAGTGTGTGAGCCAGAGGACACGCTCGTCAACATCAGTAGGAACCATCAGGAAGCCGGTCAGCCTGATGTGTGCCTGCCATAGTGTTGTTGATGGCATGTTCCAAGCCATTTGTAATAGTCATGAGATGGATACACTCTGGCTTCAAATTTTCACAGGGAGATGTCACTGGTGACATCACACTCATACTTGGCTTTGCCCAAGACCCCTTTCCCATCTTAGCAGGCTCCTTATCAATTTTTCAACAGCTCCTATGTTTGTATATCAGCTGGCAGTGAATTTGCTGAAACACACGTACATGCATGTACACACATGAAATCCTGGTTCTGCTTGAAATACAGGAGACTAAACAGAGCTTCCTGTATTTTAACCACCACATCTCAGCAACAGCCAAACAAGACCATGGAGTTATATTTTCTAAGCCCAGAAGAGATTTGAGGTTCAGAACAGCCAGGGAAGCCACTGTCTTAAGAAGAGCAGGCCCCACCAAAAGAGGTCAAGCTCTGGTTTGCTTGGAGCAGACACGAGTGTCACACTGAAGATGAATGTGGGCTGTCCAGCGTCCACAGATCCAGGGGCATTTTGTCTACCTGAAGATTCTTCCAACCCCCTATTATTTACACAGTAGTGGCAATACCCCCGAGGAATGGGTCCCTGTGCTGCAACCACCAAGGGAAAGACATTAAATAGGCCTCAATCTTTTCCCTTCCCCGGGCCCTCCCAAAAAAAAGAGCTTTAATTTCTCAAGTCAGAGCAACACACTTGGTGGCACTCGGAGTCCTGGTGAAAAATCTCACTATAGCCAGGTCACAATAGCCAAAAATTCTCATCCATTGTGGCAGAAAACCATTCCCATGCCAAAGGGGCACAGTTCCTGTGAAAATGACCTCCATGAAGTCAGAGCACACTGTCTGCACTGCCACAAAACAGCAGCCCCGAAGGGACAGGTTCGTGTGGAGAGAGACTCTTTGTGGCACAGAGAAAAATCCTGAAACTGTGAGAGGACACAAGACAAATCAGGCCCCCTCCAAACACAGACTAGCACCCCCAGGACCTAGAGCGTGGGAAGGGATCCCAGCAGCCATAGGCTATACACAGTTCCTGCCTAGGTTGTCTGTCTTTGTCTTAGCTACATATATGGATCATGAGGCAATTTGGTAAATAAAACAATCTCAAAAACCCAATAAAGCAAAAATAAATCCCAGGGCTGGAGAGATGGCTCAGCAGTTAAGAGCACCGGCTGCTCTTCAGAGGACCTGAGTTCTATAACCAGCAACCACACTGATGGCTCACAACCATCTTTAGTGGGATCTGATGCCCTCTTCTGGCATGCGGGCATAATGCAGACAGAGCTCTCATACCAAAAGCTACATAAATAAAATTATAAAATCCAAAAAACAAATCATCACAAAAATAATAAAATAATTAGAAAAAAAGGTCTGACCAAGCCAGGATTAGGATGTGACTGCTAAAAGTATGTCCCGCCAGTCAGACCCCATGAGGAGTAAAACATTGCTTTTCCTTGAGAAGTCCTGACGTCTTATTTCCTCATCTGCTGTTGAATGTTAGTTGTGAAAATTCCTAACCATTGTAGAGGAATAATTTTTAATTCCTGCTGTCTTGATAGGTTTTAATTCTGACTTTTGCTTTTTTCCCCTTGCTGGTGGCTTTTCACCCTTAATATTCAGAAAACTCCATGACTAGATGATGTTTGAGTGCATACACATGTATGTATATATGTCTATATGTATATGCTTATGTGTGTGTATATGTATATATAGGTACACATATATGTCAGTAAGAACTTCAGTCCCCCAGTTATACTTTTAGGCATCAACCCTAAACCTTCACACTTCACAGCCACCGAGACAAATAGAGTCATGGACCATATAACAATGGTTTATGTATGATGGTAGTCATATGAGATTCCAGTGAAGCTGAAATTTTTCTGTTGCCTGGTGACTTTGTAGCCATGGTAACGTTGTAGCACATTACTCTTTGGTCTGCTGCAATGCTGGCATAAACACACCTACCCCGTTGCCAGCTGTACAAAAGTGCAGCACATACAATTATGTTCCGCTCTCCGTACTCCGTAGTGATAGCAAATGACGACGTGACTGGTTTGACTATGCTGTTTTTTAATCAATGTTTTAGAGTGTACTTTTACTTATAAATGGAAAGTTTCGTGCAGAATAGCCTGCACTGTGTTACCAACTTGGCCACACAGATCACATATTCACCGACAGTCCTGATGGGACGCCATGGCCGTGCAGAGAGAAGGGCTTCAACCTTCAGGTTTGTGTAAGTGCACCTGAATACCTGCTCGACAATGAACTTGCCTAGTGACCCGTTTCTTAGCATCCAGGCCCTTTGTTGATTGACACAGGACTTTAGAAGGGCATTATCCATAGACATCTTTAAGAAAGGGCAGATGTCTAAAAAGCCCTCACCCATCACTTCTCCGTGGCTCCTCTTGGCCATCTGTGTCACCTCCCAGACTCCCCACAGGCAGCTGACAGTTCTCTCATCTGCTCTTTTCTGTCTCCCATGTTGAGAGACTCGCAGGAGGGAAATGGCAGGTGCAGCTTCTCTCGGACATCTGTGCTGGCTGATGGAGCCCCACAGACAGAGGATGAACGAATGAATCTGCAGAGAGGAGCTCGTGCATGTAGCCAGACATGCTTCCACATTGACCATGCTTGCTGAGGGGGTTCTGGCTTCATCTCTGTGGAGGGCCACTTGGCCACAGAGGTAATTTGATTGCCCTTGTCATTCTCATTGCAGGTCTTCAGAGTTTGTCTCAGTCCAAACATTTCTACCCGTTAGAAAAATCTCAACCCACAAACCATGCACCAAAGCCCCAGAAGTGCGTGCTACCTTTAGGCACAATGTTAATGCAGAAATTTGTCATTGTGATCTATAAGAATTTGTTCTGATTATTCAAGAGTATTGAAACAACTCATTTAATCTGGAAAAGATCTAGGAAAACAATGCTTAGACCGGATCCTTCTTTAAATCTACCCGCAGGTAATCAGGCATCATCAGTAAAGTAAAAAAAAAAAAAAAAAAAAAAACAAAAAAAAAAAAAAAACCAGTATTGTTCTCGCCTGGGTGCAAGTTTGTTTGCTGGCTATGCTATGAGAAAATACCAGGTTGAACCCGGGGACGTATCTCCAGGGATTTTTATACAGAGGGGTTTGTGTATGCCCTGTCCTCTGCTGTTTCCTGAGAAAATGCAGCCATTTTTACCTGGAGCGTTGTTCCGAGTCTTCTAAGATTCTCTTCTCACCCTGACCCCACCTAACTCTCCTGAGGCAAGAACACCTTGACTGCCTTCTTTGGCATCATCCGGGCTAAGCCAATTGCTCTTCACCTGCCCTTCCTGACCCTCCATGTCCACTCCCCACCCGTGATCAGAAGTTCTTCACGCTCATGCAAAGACCCCGTTCCCTCCAGGGGATCCACTAATTCAGCTTCCACTATCCACTCCTTCTGGATTTACTTTCTTCTGTCCTCGATGATAACAACTTCCTGTAATTTAGATATGCCCCTTCTATTGCTTTATTATTTGAAAAATCCATACATGTATAAAATATGTATGGATCATACCTACCCATTCCCTCCCCCAACTCCCCACAAGACCCCCCAACACATCTCCCTTCTAACTTTATGTCCTATTTCCTTTCATCTTTCATGTCCTTCCTTCCTGCCTGCCTTCCTTCCTTTCTTCCTGCCTTCCTTTCTATCTGCCTTCCTGCCTTCCTGCCTTCCTTCCTTCCTTCTTTCCTTCCTTCCTTCCTTCCTTCTTTCCTTCCTTCCTTCCTTCCTTCCTGCCTGCCTGCC
>JABTXL010003755.1:501912-515469 GCA_025134845.1 Neodon shergylaensis | reverse complement strand
TCCTTCCTTCCTTCTTTCCTTCCTTCCTTCCTGCCTGCCTGCCTTCCTTCCTTCCTGCCTTCCTGCCGTTTTTTTTATTAGCACACTGAATCCAACTAGTGCTGTAATAGACACATAGCTCATTCATGGGGGTGGGGCACATGCACGACCAAGAGCAATGACAGCAGTCTGTATTCCTTGTTGGGGCGAGGGGGACTCTAAGGCCTCCTTTACCAACAGCTCACATGGAGATAGTCCACATCTGTATAGTTGGACTTTCCTTGGGCACTCTCTCGTACTCTAAATTCCTCCTACTACTTCCTCTCTCTGACCGGAAGTCCTGGCCTACCTACTGACAGTTCAGTATTTTATTACACCAAACACATCAAATACCTCTTCACCCAGTATGCAAATATCCCACGACACATCTGGACTGGAATTTTTAATATCTCACAGTTTCCAGTAGGAGCATTGCCCACCCATGCAGGGTAATTTCATTTAAACTGTATTTATTATTCTGCTGAAGGCTGTATCTCTGGAATCCCACACTAAGCAATTTATTTATTCATGGGTATTTTATCTTCTACCTTTTATGCTGTTTTAGTTTCTTGGGTTGCCTATGTCTGACGTGTATTCCTTCTCTCCCAGGATGTAATTTTAATGCATCCTTTCAATCACTTTGTCTCTGCCCTCGTTCTATTACTTCAATTCAGTTCTTTATGGTGGTTTTCACATTGTTCTCAAGCCGCACTGTTGTGTACTACTTAAAGGAATTTTAAGTGTTGAGCCTTGCTCTGTTTGGTATGAGGGAGGGTGTGTGTTTCCCATGCCTCTGGGTTCCCTGAGGAAGACTTTTCCCTCCAGACTCTTAGACCCTAGACCCCTCCCATTGCTCCCCTTAGAGAAATGAATAATGGAAGCACGCCATTGGCCAGATTTGCTTTTTGGTCAGAGGACAATTGACTATCTTCCCAACAATGCCTTTGTTCTCCTTTAAGGCTTGTTGGATGCTTTAAACCTAGATAAGAAACAAGAGTAAGCCCCTACCCTTCCGAATAGTCTCTTTTTCAATGCTTTTGATAGCAACACAATTACACTAATGATGTGCTGATAATAATGAAGGTAATAATAGCTAATGTTTATTGTATACTAATTGTAATGTGTAATTAATTGTTTTATGTGCATTATTCTACTATCCTCAACAACTCTTGCTGTTCTTATGTCATGGCTTCCAGCATCAAGGACAAGAACAATTGTAATCTCTTCCCCCAACCCACAGTGAAAAGAGATTTTAGTAGCTAGCTAACTCACTCTATTCTACACAATGTAGAGGGACAGAATTTATACTCTGGTCTTCCTGGTCTCAAACCCATTCTTATGCACATCATGATTCTTTATTGGTTGTTTGGGAATTTCACATCCTGTAACCCAATCCCACTCTGTTCCCAGTCCCTTCATGTCCATCCCTCACCATACAGTACCCCTCCCAAAGAAATCCCCCCAAAATAATGAAAACACAACCACCTGGCCCCTCCATCTTTCCCTCCTCTCCAACACCTCTCCATCCATTCTAGTACCTTTAGGGGCTGTGGTGTGTCACACGGTGTAGCCTTTTGTCCAATGAGCCGCATCCAGTGAGTCACTGGTCTGGTTCAAGGCTCCTGGATCGCCATCATCACTGGACCCTCACCGAAACTCCTTTCAGATACCCTGCTGTTGCCCTGAGTCATAGAGCTCCTTCTGCTATTGTTCCACCAGACCAGTCTCTTTATGTGCTCCAGCAGGTCATAGATAGTAGATATACGGTGGGCCAACCCAAGGCCCAGGATGTGGGCCTGGGTGGTAGCTGAGCTGGTCCGTCCAGAACGCTAAAGCTGTCCCACTCAGTAGAGGGGCAGGTGGTGATGGGTGGGACCATCTCTGGAGGGAGGGGGCAGCTCTCTGGCTGCAGTTTTCAGTGAGGGGCAGGGCCAGCTATGCCGGGACCAAAGAAGGGTGGGGCCGGCTTAGCATGGCCCTCAGATTTCATCATGCATGGTTCCTATGCACCTGCCCCCCCCAACCCATGGTAACATGGGCCACGAATGTCAACACAGATGCTGGCTGTGGTAGGACCAAGATCCCAGACATGGCCCCTGGCAGCAGCCTGGCTCAGACATCACCCTGGCCCCAAGGGGCAAGCAGGCCATTGGATCAGCCTGCTCTTCACGGCCTTCGCTTCTTCAGTTCCACAGCACGTGAACTGGTCTGCTTCTCTCTCTCCCATTTCTCCTCCACATATTTGCTCATCAAAATGGCACCTGCCTTGTGGTGCCGAGCAGGCCTGTGGATGCCTTTAGTCAGTCTGAACTGTGAGAACCCCGGCTGACCTATGGGTCTCTTTCACCCATCTGGTCCAAGTGATACTAGGTGAGCCCGTCAAATTCATTCTTAAACTGTTATGCCGGTTCCTGGGGTGACTATCTTCCTCCTACCTCACTGGTATGTCTGTTCCTATGCCACTTCCTGATCACACCTTTCTGAGTTCCCAACAGCAGCTCAGAGATCCCACCCGCTGTCCCCTAACTAAATGTTACCATCCTCATTTGATAAATAACTGGGACTGGAGAAATGACACCGCAGTTAAGAATGCTTATTGCTCTTCCAGAGACCCAAGGTCAGTTCTCACCACCCAGGGAGGGTAGCTCGTCACTAGCTATAACTCCAGTTCCAGCAGATCCAGCACCCTCCTCTAACTGAGGTCACCTGCACGTATGTAAGGCCCATGGAGGCTCAGTAATTTGTCTCAGGTAATACAGTAAGTGCTGGTACTAGAGGCTGAATGCAGAATGACCTGACTAAATTCTCCTAGCTCTTGTCATTGTGCCTAGGGATGAAATCAGGATACACAGCCCACATCTAGCCAGTGTTGCCAGCAACTTTCTGTATCTTTAGATCACCTCTCAGTGTTTCCTATGAGAGGCAAGGAGGTGGTCCAACTTATCCTTAAAGACCTTTCTGCGTGGCAACTTCCTGTAAAGGAATATAAAGAAAAATGGGGTACGTACATCAAAATATCTATGTCTAAAGCAGCCAGACCCATTCACAGGATCTCCTGAGGATGACACCTGAGCACTGTTCAGATGTCATGTCCAGATGACACTTTCCAATGCCATGCTCCTGACCAGAGTCCCTTAAGCCTCTCCAAGGGCTCCTAAAAGAACAGAGGTCTTTTTTCTGGCCCAGAGACAATTCATGTTTCACTTCACTGCCTTGGCTGTGGGGAGTTGTTTGCCCCAACTTGCTCACTAAAAATTCGGGTGCTTTCAAAAGACTTCATAAAAATCTTTCAACCAAGCAAATGCTAATTCATCCTTTATCTGTTGGAAATCACCATGCTCTGGGCAGGAGGAGCCCAGCCACATCATTTATGAAGAATTTGATGGGACAAAGACAAGATTTGCCTGGTGACCTCATGGTTGTAGGTAAAGATGATATGAGGTCACACCATTCGAAGCCACACTAAGACCTGCTTTTTAGGCAATGACATTATCACACTCTAGAAACTGCCCGATGGTTGGAGTGATGGGAACTCAAGATGCTCTTCTGACCAATAGCAATCAGTAGAAGCATCATAGAAGCCTCGGGAGAGCGAGACCTGCAGAGGCAAAACTGGCCCTATGACCAAGTCACAGCCATCTCACGCCTAAGTCTGAGATGCCTAGGCCTGGCTTTTGCTCAGCCCAGTTCAGCTGGCACCCAGGATTTGTCATTTCCTCCGTGGGCCTTCTGGCAGGTTTCCAATATGGGCCTTATCTATAAAACGGAATGAGACAGCTTACCTCCTAGGGCTATTTGGAGAATTAAGTGAGATCAGATATATAAAAAAGACTGTAAAAGGGCTCTGCACAGCATTTGGCTCATGATGATTAGCAAATATCAGGTCCCTGCTTCCCATTGTTCTAGAAACTGTCAGTAGCAGAAAAAGAACAATGGACTTATTTTTCCTTTGACAATAACATGTTCCTATGCAACAAGAATTGAAGGAGGCGGGAGGGATAAGTGACACAAGGATGGTTGAAAAATCACAGAAAAACACGTTATTTTATGTTTACTTAAAATACATTTTATACACACACACACACACACACACACACAAAGACATATGATTTCAAAGAAAAGTTATGACACTTTGGGTAATAATACCCCCCTCAAAAAAACCATAGACCATCTAACAAAAACCCAACACCAGGCATAGGACACCTCCCCTACAATTGTTGGTGTGGAAAGCCTAAAAAACTTCTAAAACAATATGTTATCACCAATGTCCTTGGCGGCTTCCCAGAACTTGAAGGTAAGACTCTATTGATGAAGATGCCACACGTTTTGGACATGGGACTTGGAGGACTTGAGCTGGAACTGACCTGAGAGCCTCTCCCCTCTAACAGAAGATGCTATGTAAGCTGCCAAGGGAGAAAAGCACTACCTAACTATACAGCTTATGAGCCACAACAATGACCATCCTGGCAAGATAACCCCAAGGGAGCAAGGGTAGCACTTATATCTTCAGGGTAACTAACAGCTACCTAAATGGACTTAAGGCTCCCTCATTTGGAGGCAAGTCATGCCTAGTAATGTAAACCCAGCCAAGCCCATATGGCTGGAGAGGTCATGAACCCTCAGGGAGAACCTACTGCAGCCAGTGTCCAAAACTAATGTCCAAGTGCAATCTGAATAGTTACCTTTCTAGCCACAGGTGAGAGAAGCCCTCACTTCTCATCAAAGAAGCTCTTTTTACAGTAGAAGGTTGTGACCATAGAAACCCACAACTGGTTAAAATGTAGATCATATGACCATAGTGTGCCTAAGCCAAATTGATACATCTACAACAGCACCCCTATACCCAAAGTTGAGGGGACATCACAGAAGAGAGGACATTTCTAATGATTCTTCAGCTTTTATAGAACCTATTCTTCTGATTTATCAATTCGAATGGCTTAAAACTGTACGTTTATTTGGCTTACGCTTCCAGATCATAGTCTATCATTGGGGAAGTCAGAATAGGAACTGAGGCGGGGCTGGAACCTGTTGGTAGGAGCTGATGCAGAGGCCATGGAGGGGTGCTGCTTACTGGCTTGCTCATCATGACTTGCTCAGTCTGCTTTCTTATGGAACCCAGGACCACCAGCCCAGACATGGCACCACCCACCATGGGCTGGACCCTCCATCATTGATCATTAATTGAGAGAATGCCTTACAACTGGATCTCATGGAGGCGTTTCCTCAACTGAGGCTCATTCTGCTCTAATGACTCCAGCTTACGTCAAGTTGACACATGAAGCCAGCCAGTAAGTGACGCATTGGCCTTTGAATCATTTCTGCTCCTGTAAGTAACCTTACCCATATTCCCCTAAATAACCTCAGTAAAACTCATTGGTTCAACAAGTTTGACTTTGGTGTTGCCTTTCCTTTGGTCTGTGGTGGCTTCTCTATCTGGGGTGAGTAGACATGTATGTTGCATCTCCCCGGGAAGATTTTTGTCAGACAGCAGTATCACCATCAGCATCAGCGTGGTCTTAGGCATCTAGAAATTGTAAGGATGAGTTTTCAGTCACTAGGACAAAATACTGGAGGTAAACAATTTAGGAAGAGGAAGGATTTGGGGGGCCCAAAGTTTCACAGGTTCCAGTCAGTATTCAGCTAGACCCATTGATTTTGGGTCTGTGCTGAGGTAACCCATCACTGTGGCGGGTGTGTGGTAGAGGAAGGCTCCCTAACTCAGCATGGCCTGGAGGCAGGTGGATTTCTTAGGAGTTCCAGGACAAGCAGAACTACATATCAAGATCCTGTATCTAAAATATCTACATATCAAAAAACAAAACACAAAACATCAAAAACCACAGAGCAAACATAAAAATACTTGTTCATAGGTCGGAAGAATTAATAATATATAGATTCAATATAACCCTATCCAAATTTCAATTTTTTTTCACAGAAGTAGAAAAATGAATCCTAAAATTCACATGTAACTACAAAAAGATCTGCATAGCTAAGGCAATTTTGAGGAAAAAAGCGAAGTTGGAGGCACTACATTTCCTGGCTTCTAATTATACTCCAGAGCTCTAGGATGAAAATAGCATGGGACTCGCACTAAAGGAGACACATAGACCAACATAACTGAAAGATTAGCAAGATGCCCACAAATACAGAACTGACTACTTTTGACAAGGACAGCAAGAATACATGATATAGAAATGGTGTCAGAAAAAAAAATGGATATCCACATGGGAAAGGAGAAGCTTGGCCTTTATCTTGTAAAGATTAAGTAATTAATTTAAGTCAACATTAATTGAAAACTTAAAAATCGCTAGTCTCGGTACCTGCCATTGTCCTCCAGCATCCCTTCTCCAGGTAGAGACCCAAGACTTGAACCGCTAACTCTGCCCGCCTCCTGAAGCATGTCCGAGGACCATATAAGTCACCCATCTCTTATTGGCCACCCTCTTCTTTACTGAAACATGGCTAACCTACCAGGGACTGCATGCCTGAAGAAAGTCACTCTTCCTCCTCTAGAAGCCATCAACTGCCAATAGCCTCTCAGTTAGGGCTAGGCCTTCGGACTCCCCTCCACCATCCACGCCAGAGAGTTGAGTGGCTTGATCACATGCAGGTCTTGTTTGGCCAACCACAGCTTAAGTTCATGAGTACAGTGGCCTCTGCTATGTCCAAGAGGCCATTTTGCAGTGGTCTTCCTCAGTTTCAATCCTTCCGCTTCCTCTCCCATGATGCTCACTGAACTTTTGGAGAAAGAGCGTGTGCTGTAGATGTCCCATTTAGGGCTGACTACTCCAGGGTCACTTATTCTCTGCTCTTTGACCAGCTGTGCGTCTCTGTCCACCATCATCCACTGCGAAAGGAAGCGTCTATGGTGAGGTGTGAGAGCCGCACTGATCTGTGAGTCCAAGGGCGAGCAGAAGGCAGCTTGCTGCGCCATCATTGACTCAGATAACAGTAGTCAGTTCTCTCTTAGGGCCTGTGACCTTCCTGGCCACAGTTTCATGGTCAGGTTTATAGTACTAGGCATGAATTATCTCCCTGTGGGGCAGCCCTTAAATCTAATTAGAAGGCTATTGGGCACCCCTTAACATTCATATCACTATTATATTAATAATATCTTACCAGGTGAGTAATTATTATAGCTTGCAGAGTTCACAACCAGGTAAGTCTGGCTTTTTTTTTTCTCCACCAACGTAGCACTTTCTGACACCATGAAAGCTGTCAAGCAGGAAGGAAGATTTCACTCAGTATCAGCCTGATTGTCCATGTGCTGTGCCCAACATGTGTGGTGTTCGCAGCAGTATGGCCTTACCATCGAGTTCTGGTGGGCAGCCAAGACCAATGACAATGGTCTATATTGTTTGGGGGACCACTGAGACCTCTCTGACCAACAAATCAAAAGGAGGGTATCCCACACGTAGGACTGGACTTTCTGTTTGTTATCTTAATGCATCGTGGAGACGCATTAGCCCCTTGCATAGAGTAACTCCAACTAAACTCTTTTTAATATGTCTATATATGCTTATTAAATAATAGATTTTAACATGTCTTTTTCAGACATCCTTAGCATCTGCTGTCCTTTAACCTGTCCCTACCTTAACAATATCTTGTTATCCCATCCCCCACCTATAAACACCTCCACTTTTCCTTTTCCCCGCTTCATGTCTAACCTGTATCCTAAAGTTTTTGCTGAAGTTCTGCCCCATCTGCCATGGCCCCTTTTGAGTTTCCTGGCTTCCAAGCTAAAAAACACAGACTTAAAGATACAAAACGAGGATCCACATGTAAGAGAGAATGAGATGCGTTTGTCTGTCTGGGTCTGGTTTACCGCTCTCGATCAAACACCAACTCTTCACTTCTTATTCTGAATTCTTCTCCAAACTCATACCCCTTGTCCGACCCCCAACCCAATACCTCCACTCAGAGGTCTGCTAGATGCTCGAACCTTGTGCACCCAAGACAGAACTGCTCACTGCATATGTGCGCTCCCAACCAGACTCCCTCCAGCGCTCCATGACTTGGTACCCAGCTGCGGCAGACAGAACTCCAGGAGACAGACTTGATTTTTTCCTTTCCAGTTTGTGAGTGACTTCCATCAGCAATACTCATTTTCTACCTCCAAATACATCACAAACCCAGGCTCTTAGTTCACTAGCCATGCCTCCGGCGCAGGCTTCAAATACCAAGTCCTCATTTTTATAGTGTGACAACGGCATGTGTGCCTGCTTCCTTCTCCCCTCCAGTGGCCCATCCTTCCCACAGCCAGAGGGGTTTTTCACAAGGAAAATGGGAACATTACATTTCTTCTGTTTTAAACATCTTAGAAACTACCCGTTCCTCCTAACCAGCAGCCAGGAACACTCCTTAGAGGCCTTCAGTGCTCTGCATGACCTGACCTGCCGCTCTTAAGCCTGCCTGCCTCTCTCTCTCTCTCTCTCTCTCTCTCTCTCTCTCTCTCTGCCCACCTTCTCCTAACCCCTTCTGTTTCAGGCTCTTTCTCGCTCCCCGAGCAGACCTCTGCCAGGCTACCGCAAACTGGCTCCCCTATGCCGATCCATCACCTTTCTTGATTCTTGATTGCCCCTTCCAACTGCCCTCCTTTGGGATGAGAATAAGCCTCCTGCCACCACAGCCTTTTCCTGGAGGAGCCTTATCACATTTTGAAACTACATTATCGATTCCCCTATCTGTCAGATGGGCATCTCGACACCGTGAACGGTACGCGGGCAAAGCCCCTGGCTACTCCTCATGATATTCTTCAGACCTAAAATACCGCCCAGAGCAAGGAAGGATTCAGGGAATAATTGCTGAGTGAGTTAAGCAGAGGAACTGTTGACTCAGGATAGATGGGTGACTTTCTGAAAGAGTCAAAAAGGAAGCAAAAAGATTGTGGTAAATATATTGCTAGGTGAATAGTATTTCTATTCATTTGCTAGTGGTATCTCCGCATCTCCAAAGGGCTCTGAGCCCCACTCTGAAACAGAGTTCATTGTCTCAGCTGGATGCCCAGGCCAGGCGTCTTTGATGTTGCAGATTTATAGCTGCAGGTTCCTTGCCAATTGTCAGGAGCGATGACTCAAAGGCAACAGGGTGGAGGGTACCCCTGGGCTCCGCTCCTGGCTGCTCTGTGAATGAAGAAGGAGGCCATCCTCCAGTTCTCCCTGCTCTCCTGTTTGCCCACATGATCACATACACAGCCCTGTGCCTTTTAATGTTCCATTCATAGGAACAGGGTTATATTGCAAGAATCCTGCTGTCAGAGTCTAAAATCCAGGGTCCTTGCTATCAAATTCAGCCCGAGGACGGCAGTGGGTCACACTGGTGATTTATGATCCGTCTTCTCCTTTATGATCTCTTTTTTATTGGGTTTTTCTTTAATTATTTTTCCTTAGTGCATGTCTGAGAAGCACCACTCACGGCAGAAAAATTTATTACTACTGGGCTGAGCACAGTGTCAGAATTTTAAGCACAAAGCCTGTTCTGTGAAATACGTTGTTTGTTGCCGTCTCATTTGAGATGTCTGTGTGAGAAACGAAGGCTGTATGGGAAGAACAGGAAGGCCCCGATGGCCACTGAATAATAGGCTCCTTGTAGCCAGCGTAAGAGTGTCAGCCATGGTAAAAATCAATTGACTCAATCTTACAAGGCCATCTATAATACATTTTGACATAGTATCATATCTATCCATCCCACCAGCTTGCAACATAGGAACAGAAGCAGACTTCATTACAACTTGACAAACGAGGAAGCAAAATCTCAGAGAGTTACGTAACTTGCCCAGAGACACAAAACTCATAATAGCCGGCGTGGGGCTCTGAGAGGGTCTCAGGCTCTGCGCCCAATGCTCTTCCCACTTTGCCACACTGCCCAGAGCATGGCTGTGGTGATCTGAATAAAAATGGCCCCCATACTCTCAAAGGGAGTGGCACTATTAGGAGGTGTGGCCTTGGTGGAGGAGGTGTGTCACTGTGGGGGTGGTCTTTGAGGTTTCACACACTCAAGGCAGGCCCAATGTTGCTCTCTTCCTGCTGCTTGCCAATCCAGATGTCGGACTCTAGGCTCCTCCTTCTACATCCTGTCTGCCTGTGTGCCAGCATGCTTCCCACCATGATAATGGACTAACCTCTGAACTGGAAGCCAGCCCCAATTCAATGTGTTCCTTCACAAGAGTTGCCATGGTCATGGTGTCTCTTTGCAGCAATAGAATACTGACTAAGACAATGGCAAAGACTGTGCTAAGAGCCTGAGTCATGGAAAGCATGCAACCATAAGAAATAAGAAGAGATGTATACGAGGGGCCAAGCATGTGCCAGGCTCTGCTCATGGGCCATCCTTGGACACCAAGTCTGGTGTGTACTGGAGACACATCAGAGACCACAACAGGAGAGACAGCCCTTGTTTGTGGAGCTTCCCGCCTCAGGAAGGTCCACTCAGGTTTGCTCTACAGTGGGTGGTCACAAGGTACACTTCTAAGTACTCCTTTCTTACCACTGGGTGCCCAGAGTGCCAGCTCATCATGGCCTACCCAGATCTGGCCTCATGCAATTATAAGCTCCACGATGAAATCAGTTGTTTGCAGAGGGAAGAGCAGAATCGATGGGCATGGACAAGGAAGGGGGACTGTCCGGGTGTGCTGAAGGATGTAGGGTGGATTGGAGAAGTGGGTGGCCCTGGTGGGTGGGTGCCATGGACAACAGTACCTCCAAAAGCCACCATGGGACCTTGGCTATTCCCAAGCCCGTACCGCCATAGAGGGGGAGGAGTATACCAGCTGAGGCCACAGCAGAAGAGATAGTGGTTTGCAGGAGGAGAATGTGAACAGAGGTCTGGGGTCTCAAGGTCACAGCAAACCGGCCTGTCTGCAGAGCAGCCAGGATGCAGGGGCAGGAAAGATGGTGGCAGGGCGTGATGGCAATGGGGAATAGAAGGACGGTGGCTTCTGGGATTACATATGGATGTGACGCAGAGGAAGGGAGGATATTCTAAAAAGTAGCCTGACCTGCTGAAGGAAGGATGCAAAGAAGAGGGGAGCAGTAGATTTGAGGAGACTCGCGTGGTCTGATGTTTTGGCGACCTGCTGATAGACACAGTCTATGACCTTCCCAACACCCGAAAAGAAGACCCCAATCGCTTTGCTACCTCAGAGGAAGACCCCAAGGCACAATGTAGGGCTGGCTTTGTTGAATGGCTGCCAAGCCTCCCCTATAGTCATAGGGGCTTAGGGAGAGCCAACATGACACTTACCTGATTTTGGAGGTGCTGTGACTCATGAAATTTTGAGGTTGCATAACTGGTTTGATTCTTTATGCTAAATAGACTGAGAAGTTGTTATAAGCAACATGGCAAAAATGGCCGCCTTCCCCCCAGGAAAGCGGAGCACAGACCTACTGAGGCCTCCAGTTATGTGCCCTCGTCTGAGCAAGCTCCTGGCTCTCCTCTCTAGATGTTTGTGTTTGCTCTTCACACCCTCCGGTTTTACTTCAATTTTTGTCCTGCAGTCTTCTTTATTTTGCTTCTGGGCAGCACGTTGTATTCTCCCAAGGGGCTGTTCAAAGACTGTATCTCAGGACAAGCCACAGACTTTCTATTCCTCAACTCAGACACTCCAGAGAGGATGTCAAAGGGGAGCAATACTACTGTCAGAACACAGTGGTCGTCTCTTGGCCTCGGAGAAGCCTGGTAGTCTAAGGCGGCTCAATGCCCTGGGACTACAGGGCTACCCTTTCTCCCTCCACTACACATCCTGCCCATTTCAAGTTAGGCTCCCGATGACACTGTGTGTGGCTCGGACAATGCTGGGCATCACCTTCCAAATCCATTGCTCCTGCCATCAGTTAAGGTGTCTGGCACATGGCACTGTGATTATTGCTCCCATTAAACTGAGTGGCCACGTGGCAGGTAGTCCTGGGGTATGTGTCAGGCAAGACAGTTAGAGCCATGAAAATGGAATTAGGATTGATGCAATGGGTAGCAGGAACCAGGTGCGTTTGCAAGCGTGAGGGAAAGAGGGCTGTGAGGGGAGTGGTCAGCAATGGAGCCTATCAGGGCCCCATGAAGCAGTGAGCACGGCTGGAGGAGGGCTGACACTGGACAGACCTTTATAAATGAGAATCAACAAGAGCAGGAGACAGACATAGGTAAGAGTGGACAGGAACGGTGGCACTATCCTGGGCAGCGGCTCAAAATGAATTCAGGGCCCTAGGTCTGAGCTATTCCCGCAGGCTTGTGCCTTTAGCACAAGGTTTGCTGATCCTAAGCCAAAAGTAACATCTCTTGGACTTCCATACTAGCTTTTGGTTTCGTGTGTTTGCTTTTGTCTTGTTTTCTGAACGGTATCTCCTTTACAGGCCAAGAACCTCTGGTTTCTAACCGAAGTTCATCAGCTTGTACACTCTCCCTGAATCCCCAGCACCTGGGGCTGCATGTGGCATAGCTGCACAGCTTGGGTGACCTGAAGGCAAGACAGCTCTCACATGCCACAGAGATGTTGCTAGCACAGCAGAAACTGCGGTCAGGGTTGCAAGAGCCTCTCCTGCCAGAAACACCTAAAAATCCGATCAATTTCCCCTGTTCTGGAACTAGCCAGAGGTTTACAGGGAGAAAGCAAATGTTGAATCAAGAGGCTTGTAGCCTAAGTAAGCGCTCGAGCCACAGGCTGAACACAGGCTTTAAGGAAGAAGCCTCAGAGAGCTCATGACAGAGTCCAAAAGAACAGAATGCCTTCCAGCCTGGACTGGGTAAGAAGCTGGCCCAACAGCATTTGCTGATTCTATTATATACTTTGCATAGAGTTTAGTGATAAACTGGGCCTCTCCAAACCCATATACCACAAGCTCTAAATGTTAGTATTGCATGAATCCATTTTATTATGTAGGCCCTAAGACTCCTGTATGCCAACATCTTATGGAATATTATCCAACTCATAGGCTATTCCTCCTAGACTTGGAATTTCTGTGGTCTTAGGAATCTTGTCTGATTTTTTTCCCATAAAGTATTGATGATTTTATATCCCCAGGAGTGGTTCAACACAGTACTTCTGGCCCACCACTTCTGTCTCCGTTCCCATCACCTTGGTTCTTAGATATGTTCCTCTAACAATCCAACCATATGGAAGTCTAACACCCCAGAAGGTAGAGCTGAAAAAAGAAAATTAGTTTAGTTTGGCTCAAATAATCTGTTTTAAAATATACTTTTGAAATAGAAGAAACTTTTAATTCTTTAGAGAATTTCCACAGTGTTTTGTCTGATGGCATTAAGCCACGTTTAACTCCTGAACTTTGTGGAAGTCTCAGTTCATATTTTAAGGTAAAGACTTTGCAGTAAGAGAAGTGAGTTTAAGGACCCCAATAGTGCAGGCATCATGGGTGATTAATAAATAGGACCTCATAGAGCTAACAAGTTTTTCTAGAGCAAGGGACACCATCATTCAAATAAAGTAGCAGCTAGAATGGGGGGAAACCTTTATCAGTTACACAACTCACAGAGGGTTAGTGTCAGAAGAAGAAGAAGAAGAAGAAGAAGAAGAAGAAGAAGAAGAAGAAG
>JABTXL010003755.1:477288-501902 GCA_025134845.1 Neodon shergylaensis | reverse complement strand
AAGAAGAAGAAGAAGAAGAAGAAGAAGAAGAAGAAGAAGAAGAAGAAACTGAACATGAAGAAAACAAATAACCTGATTAGAATCATTTATAGAACTAAGCAGAGAGTTCTGAAAAAATAAAATACAAATGGTTGAGGAACACTTTCAAAGTGTTCAACATCCCTAGTCAATAGAGAAATGCAAATTTAAACTATTCTGAGATTTCATCTTACCCCACGTCAGAGTGGCCAAGATCAATGAAACAAATGATAGCACCCGCTGGTGAGGACGCAGAGACGAAGGGAAAGCTTGTCATTGCTGACGAGGAGACAGACTGGTAGTCACTGTGGATATCACCGTGAAGTTCTTCAAAAGCTGAAAATAGATCCACCCCAAGCTCCAGCTACACCACTCTTGGGCATATGCCAAAAGAACTCTCCGTCCTACTAGAGATACCTGCTCATGCCTGCTCGCTGCTGCTTTATTCAGAAGAGTCAGACATTAGAAACAGCCTAGATGTCCATCAGCTGATGATGGATAGTGAGACTGTGGCACATTTACACAATTCAGCTATTAAGAAAAATGAAATATTTGTAGGTAAATGGATGGAGCTAGAAACAATCATCCACAGAGTGAAGTAACCCAGACCCAAAAAGATCCATACAACATGTTTTCTCCTCTTTGTGAACATTAGTTTCTAAACTTTAGGTGTGTGTGTCCCATTTAGAATATCCACAAAGGTTAAGTAACTAGCAAGGGATCCGAAGGGAGGAGAGGATTTTCTACCTACAGAATGGGAAATACAATACAGTAGCTTGAACAATAAAGGGGAAACTAGAGTAGTAGTGTTAAATGGGGAAGGGATGGGAGGGTGGAGTAAAGGGACTGTGGGGAAAGACGGCTAACGCTAAAGGGCTTTTTCAAGAGCCATAAGGAAATCTACTACCACAGACGCTTCCTTAAAACACATATATCCTTATACACACATATAAAAGGAAGATAAATGGATTTACCACATCATGGGGGACAGAACGCCTCAACTAGACATCATATGCCACCAAGTATAATCTCCAGTACCAGGTTACATTTTACTGAGTCAGTGGACAAAGGGGTTCTCACAGATCCTTCCCCCCAACATTACATTGGTTACCATCCCCAACATGAAGAAATTGACCTAGTGCCAAAATTTAAGTTTCACCCCTACTGACTAGAGCTCAGAGTGCTATGCTTGCTAGCAGAAGAGAAAAGCGATCATTAATCAGAACCAGCGATAAACCCTGGGACTACAATAGCAGCCTGTCGGCATGATGTAAACAAGGGTGCCCCAGTGTTTATGGGAGTAATCAACTACTTTGTTTTTGATTGGATTTAAGGCCCACTCCATGAGATGAAACCCTTACCAGACACTGTTAGTGAGGCTCAGACCCCGAGACTGAGAACGTCATGAGCCCTAGAGGAAAACCTGCTACTATTATTCTACTGAAGGAATGCGGCAATAAAATGACCCCTAATGGCACTTTACTCCGCCACAGATCGGTGCCTTGCTCAACCCACATCAGAGAAGCTTCTTGCAGTAGATGGTAATTAACACAAAGACCCGTAAGTGTACAATGTGCAGGGAGTGAGAGACCTCGGAGCATTCAACCCGAAGTAGGGTATCTTCATCACAGCCTCAGGGAGTCTGTGGGGAAGAGGAGTTCAAAAGATAGCACGAGCCAGAGATGGTGGAAAACTCCAAAAACAGTGTTTTCCAGACATAACAAAGTTGCTGCACGTAGGAGCTCACAAGGACTGTGACTACATACACAAGACAGATGCAAATTCAAGGCAAAATCCCAGCACAGAGAAGGGGAAGTGAGCACAAAGTCCCATGTGTACCCAAGCAGCGATTTCTGACTGATACCTGCTGGAAGAAGAGCAATGAGTTCTTTCCAATAGAGGAACACTAATAGTCACACACTGGGGTAGGCCTCACTCTCAGAAGTAGCTGGCCAACATTAAAAGCACTCTATGATTTTGTGTGCTTTTTTTGTTTTGTTGGTGTGAGTGTGTGTGTGTTCTTTTAGAGAAACAAACATAAAATTGGGTGATAATTAGGAGGTATCTGAGAGGAGCTGGAAAAGAGGAAAGACTATGATCAATATGTTGTATGGAAAATATTTTAAAATAAAAAAATAAGTTTTAAGAGAACTGAATTCAAACCTGTCTCGCCATTTACCAATTCTTTTTTGATGCAATTTTAATTAAAATAGGATTACATCATTTTCCTCCTTTTATTTCCTCCCTTCAGCCCCTCCAAGGTACTCAACTTCCAGCTCCTTCAATACTCCCCATCTCAAACTGACACTTTCTTCTTTATTATTATTTTTGCATGTGTGCGCATGCATGTGTGTACTCACACGCACACAGATACAACCTTCTTGGTCCATTTTGTTGTTTGTATGTGTATGGTTTCGGACTGACCACTTTGTATTGGATAATACAAATACTGATAAGGGGGTGCATCCCCTGGAGAAGGTGATTTTCCCCATCTCAGTTCCTTCCCCATTAGTTGCCTATTATTCTTCGTCTAGGGGTGGAACACCATAAAATGTTCCCCCTTCTATATTAGTATGTGTATTTATATTTCCAAGGCTCTGTTATTATTTATGCAACCATTTCTAGGAGAAACCATTTCACAATAGTCTTCCCGGTATTCTGATTCTTTTCCCCCACTATGTTTCCTGAGCCACAGATACAGGAGCTGTGATGTAGATGTATTGATTAGGGCTTGGCTCCTGTCTTAGTTAGGGTTCAATTGCTGTGAAGAGACACCACAACCACAGAAACTTTTTTTAACGTAACATTTTTATTAATTCTCTGGGACTTTCCCATCATGCACCCCAGTTGCATTCATTTCCCAGGCCATCCATATCCACCCACCACCCTTGTGACCTTCACACACACAAAAAAAGTAAAAATAAAAGAATTTTTAAAAAGTTCAATTTGGGTTGTCTGTGTACTCACTGGGACATGGTCAAACTCTCAGTGACTTGCCCCTTGAATAGAACTGAGTCCTTTCCCACCTCACCCCCACCAGAAGCCATCAATTGTGGAGATCTACACCTTAGGCAATTCTGATAAAGGAAAACATTTAATTGAGTTGCCTTATGGCTTCAGAGATTTAGTCCATTATCATCATGGTGGGAAACATGGAGGTGCACAAGCAGACATGGTGCTTCGCCTCCTATTGGGCCACTCCCTATGGGCTATGATAAAGGAACCATTTTATTCAAACCACCACAGCTCCCCATGATCTGTAGATCTCTGAATTATATCCAGTTGTGGTTTTCTTTGATGGTCTCCTTTTGCTGTGAAGAGAAGTTTCTTTGATGTGGGAGGGATAGCTATACTTATGGGTGGGTATAAGGATAAGATGTAGAATGTAGTAAGAAATTATGCTGGTCTAGCAGAGTCTAGAATCTATTCTCAGATCTATGACCTCACTAGCCCCATGAATTTTGACTAGGTTCCTAGTAGCAGGCATGGCTTTTGTTCTATTGAACACAGACTGTAAGTCCTATTAGACAGCAGTTGGTTACCAACAATACGTGAGTGCCACTAATGCACCTTTAGAAATATCTTGCCTTACCGGTCATAATTGTGGTTCATAGGTGTCATAGTTCGGTAAGGCTATTAATTACTTCCCTCCTTTGGCAGTTTGCATAGTATTTTCTGGTATCATGGAAGCTGGATTGCACTAAGGAGACTTTTAGGATAGATCCTGCTCCGCTGATGTGAGTCCTGTGTCCTAAGTGTGTGGTGTCTTTGCTAACCTCTGAGAATCAACCAAGGGTTACCTTTTGCTGGAGTCATGGGCTGCCATGGCCACCCACTCTAAAGAAGATTTCTTATGCTTGATATGGAGTTGTTTGTTAGTCTTTAGTTCTCTTGGAGAGCATTGTCAGCCCAAGTGGCACAACTTTTTTTAAGATCTATCTATCTACAGACAGACAGACAGACAAAGATATATGTGTGTGTATACACATATGCTTATTTGCTGTATAGAGTTTTTGGTAACTATAAAATAAGATTCCTTGAGGCTTTATGAAACAACCTTGGTATAATCTGCCCTTTTTCCTTCCTCTTTCTTCTGAATTGACTTCCTTCCAACCCCAGCTGAGTCCTGTGCTGGTTAACTTCTTGTCATCTTGACACAAGTAGAATCATTTGATAGGAGGGAACCTGAATTGATAAAAAAAAAATGCCTCCATAAGATGGGCCTATAGCCCAGTGTGGGGTGTTTCTTTTATTAATGATTGATGTGGAGGAGTCCTGCCCACTGTTGTATAAGAAACCTGGGTGGGGAAGCCATGAGGACTAAGCTAGTAAGTAGCACCCTTCCATGGCCTCTGCATCAGTTCCTGCCTCCAGGTTCCTGCCTTGAGTTTCTGTTCTGGCTTCACTTCCCAAAGGAAGCTGTAATATGACGTAAACCCTCTCCTCCTCAAGCGACTTTGGTTCATCATGTCTTACCATAGCAAGTCCTCTCCCAACTCTTCTATTCCCTACATCATATCACCTGTATCCTGCATATTCTGTCTCAAGCTCCCCTTTCTCCCACCTATGGACCTTTTATACTGTCCTGGTTCTTACCGGTACTCCATGTTGTATAACTCACATCTGAAGAACTGCAGATGAGAAAGAATATGAGTTGCTTCTCTTCTTGGATCTGAGTTCCCTCACTTAATATAATTTTTTTTCTAGTTCCATCCATTTCCTTGCAAATTTCATGATTTCATTTTTCTTTATAGGTGAGTATTATTCTACTGTATGTTTAACTATCCATTAACCTGCTGAAGGGAGTTTAGGTCATTTTCATTCCCTGGCTAGTATGAATGGGGTGGCTGTGAACATGGCTGAGCAGCATCTGTGGAGCAGGATGACATATCCTTTGGGCATGTGCCAAGAGTGGTATAGCTAGGTCATATGCTAGATTTATTTTCATGTTTTAAAGATTTCCCCATGCTGATTTCCGGGGTGACTGCACCAGTTTGCATTCCCACCAACAGTGACTGAGGGTTGCTCTTTCCCCACAGCCTCGGCAGCAGCCGTTATGATGAGCTTAGTCATTCTGACTGGAGTGAGATGCACCACGAAAGCTGTGCTTTCTTTGTGTCTAAAATGGGAATAACACTAGTACCTACTATAGAGAGCTTCTCGGGGCATTGAAGAGAGCAATGTCAGTAAGCACACCTCTTCTCTGCTAAGCTCAGTGTGGCATACCTGAACCCCAGCCGGGCCACATGGATCCAGTGGCTGGATCTGGGGCAGCCATTTTGTAGCCTTAAAGCACAAAAGAATTCTAGCTACAGATCGTCACTGAGTCTATGTTCTAAAGCCACAGTTTAGTTCTGTATGTGGGGGGGAATCTGTATGGGGAGAACTGGAGCCACTGAGAGAGTTTTTCTGGGGTTATTTGCAGCTACCTTTTTCAACCTTACAGCCACAACTCAAGCCACTCGATAGACATGGTTGGTTGTAAGCTAAACCTTTATTGAAAGAAGAAATCCAGAAATGTATGGTACACTGTATGGGTGTGTGTGTGTGTGTGTGTGTGTGTTTGTGTGTGTGTGTGTGTATGTCTTCTGTGTATATGTCTATTTGTGTGTGTGCACATGTATTTGACTCTATGTGTGTATGTCTATGTGTGGGTGTATGTGTATATGTCTACATGCATGTGTGTGCATGCGTGTGTGTGTCTATTTGTATGTGCAGGTCTGTCTATTGGTCTGTGTGTGTTTGTGTGTGTTGTCTGTGTGTATGTTTGTGTGTGTATATCTGTGTATATGTTTGTGTGTCTGCCTGTGTGTGTGTGTCTGTATGTGTGTCTGTCTACATATGTGTATGTCTGTGTGTAAGTTTGTTTATGTGTCTGTGTGTGTGTATGTCTGTATGTGTGTCTGTGTATATGATTGTGTGTCTGTCTGTCTACGTATGTGTATGTCTGTGTGTGTGTCTATGTCTATGTTTGTGTCTGCGTATGTGTGTGTCTGTGTACATGAGCATGCGCGCATGTGTGTGTGTGAGTGTGTATGTATGTGTCAAACAGCCTGCTAAGACCCACAGGAAAGTTTAAGCTCTTTGTTCTTAAGCCAGTTTTGTAACTAGCTATTGGGCAAGATCACTCAGGACTTTTCTTCCTTGCACATAAGACAGAATAGAGCAGGTGTTTCTGACTGCCTGGCTGTGATGTGGGGGCCTCCACCACCACACCATCCGTATGCTAGTTTCTTCCGCTGAAGGAGACTTCATGCTGGTTGGTGGATCGGCCACAGCAAAGACAGGTAGTGCTGGGGTGATCCATCTTGTTAAGAGGCCCTGAGCAGGGAAAGGGAAACCCAGGCGCAGGACATGGGCTGAGGGCTAAAGCCAGGAAATAGTCAAAGTTTGACCTGTAATCTGAAGCCAGATCAAAAGCTCTGGGATGGGTAGCTCACACCAGCCTTCCCAGCCCCTGGGGACATACAAGCCCAGTTGGAAGACCTCCAGGTCTCCCTCAGAGCCTGCGGACCTGCAGGCACAAGTCAGAGGGGAGACTCGCGGGAGCCCAGCCCCCCAGAGAAAGGGTTGGCATAAGCTGGGAGCAGCAGGTTCCAGCAGGTGGGCAAAGGGAGGAGAGACTGCAAAGCGGAGTGAGGACAAGTGGGACGTGGCAGGTCCCACCTCTCCAGGCCACTCCGCAGTCTCCCTCTGCCTGGTGTGTGCCCTGGCACCCAGGCGGTGTGGGTGGGTGGGCCGTCTGCGGTTGGCAGGGGCGATGCCTGCACAGGTGGTCGCCCTGAGGCACACAAAGGCAAGAGGCTGCCAATACCCTCCACCTCCGCACCCCTCGGGATCCAAGGGCTTCTGGGAGGAGAGGAGTTTTTACTCCGTTGCATGAGAGGGGGCGATGTAAGGAAGGTTTTGCTCTGGGATAGTGAGAGGTTAGAGAGGATCCTGACTGTTTCTCCAAGCTTTGGCCACCTCCACTGTAAATGGGAAAGTACTTCCGGCTGTCCCGGGGAATGTGGGTGCAGTAGGGGAGGTAGCAGGGACCCTCCAGGACGGGGAAATCTTTAGTTTTCATCTGAGTGGTAAGACCCAGGGTACGTGCATGAGCAAATTGTTTTATGACATCGGGTACTTTATTGTGTGTGCGCAAGGCCAATCAGAGAAATGACTGGGACAGGTCCATGTAGCAGGGACTAGCTGAAGAACCCAGGGCTGGTTACTTATTAAATACACTAATTGCATCCTGTTCCTTCTGTTATCAGCGCTGGAGGTTGGACCAAGGTTCTGACCCCGACTCCAATAGGGATAATGGGAGTAATTCTTTCCCTGTCTCCTATAAACCCCAAAGTACTGTTGAAAAAGAGCCAGGAGTGGCGGGGGATGCAGGGGGATGCAGGCAGCACTGGCTCTGAGAACACATTCATTATCAAACAATGAGCAGAGGGCTCTGCATGGCTTACAGAGGAGGAGTACGGACATACGGACATACAGACAAGGGTTTCTCCCTGGACTTGATCATTCCAGCTTCCTGATGACCCTGGTTCCGAGGAGTGACATCAGAGTTGAACATTCCGGGTGCTGGAGGAATGAGAAGCAGGCTCAGAGACCCAACAGCCTGCAGCCAGCCAGTCCCCGATGCTAGGAATGTGTACCCAGCTGCAGTCTGATCCTGCCCAAGGTGGGCAAAACCTCTGTCAGAATCAACCATAGGGAAGTAAGCCTGTGTGTCCCACAAACCTGAACTGCTCTTAATTATTACCCCCCCCACACACACACACCCCTGCCCTAGAGCCCTCATTATCAGAGCTGGGGAAGCACCTTGGGAGAAAATAGCAATCTAATCCCATAAATTGAGAAATGTTTGTAAGTTACTACCTAGCATTGAGCCCTGAAGAGCTAGCTCCACACTTTGTATGAGTGCAAGCAGGGGTTTCTGGCCAAAGCCTACGGAAAACACGAGTGTCCTCAGCCTGAACGTGCTCGTGCCCAGCAGGACTGAGAGCTTGCTGGGCAATTGGATTGGCCAGAGGATCACCAAACAAGCAAACCCAATAGACAAGAGCAAGGCCCTTGGGGAGTAAAATCAAGCAGTGGTGTAGACCTGTGGCAAACCGCTTGACTTTTCTTGTACATACATCCACAAAGGGATCAAAAATCTCCTAGAAATGTTGCTTCAGAGAGAATGCAGCCTATATTTTGTGTGGTGTGTGTGTGTGTGTGTGTGAATGTACATGTAAATACACACACTCACAAAAAAATCAACTTGCATTGCATAGTTCCAAGCTGGGCTGTATACCTACCCCATGCTACCACCTCCCTAGACCTAGAGATGTCCTCACCTTGGCCATGGAGCTATGGCTTCGCCGACTCTAAGATCACCAGTGACATTCTCTGCTGTCACTGCCTTACAATAAGTAGAAGGACTTCAGCAGATCCCTGGAGCTCCAAGGAAACTGTCAGCCACAAAAGCAAGAAAACCACAGAGCATGTGAGAGCAACCAGGAATATTCTGTGTCATCCTCCATCCCCTTAGTTTAGGTTCCAAGGCGACAGCTGACGAGGGCTGCTAAGCTTGGGGGATCCTCAAAGACAGCAAGAAACAACAGAGCCCCGGGAGGCTGGTGGAGTAAGCAGGCTTCCAGATGTCTGTGAGGGCTTGATTGTGTAATCAATCACTGTCGATGCCAAAGCAGAAGAGAATGGATGCCCTGAAAGCAGGAATGGATGCCCTGAAAGCAGGAAGGGGTGTGTGTGTGTGTGTGTGTGTGTGTGTGTGTTCAATGTGGAGATTTCCTTCCTTCCAGAGAAAACCTTCAGGATATTAAAAGGAGATGAAAGGACGGGCTATTTTAAGACAGGATGCTAAATGGGAAACATGATGTTCTAAGAGGAGGTGAAACAGGTCTATCTCACAGGGAAACTCCTAAGACAGGAAGTAAACAACTCAGTGGCTTCAGAAAGTTCCCTGAACGGATCAGATTCACTGTCTAAGCCCACCTCCAAACATATATCGGCAGTGGGGCCTGCTAAGAGATACACAGACAAGTTGATCTGCCTGGAAAAAACAGAGGCCAGCTGGGCAGCCTGGAGGAGATGCAGACAAAGAGAGCCACCTGGGAAAGGACACTCTCCGGCCTTTTGAGCTACCTGCAGGCTGTGCAGTGTGCCCCAAGTTTCCATCCTTCCTGAGATGTCATTCCTCACATCAGGGCAGGCTTTTGGGTGATGCAGCATTGAGTAATTTCTGTTCCTGTCAGTAACATTTACAATTGCAGTTTTAATCTTAGAGCTATTGCCAAAAATCTGAGGTCATTGAGGGTTCCAAGGGAAAAAAAATTACTAGAGGGGCTTGGAGAAACTGAGGCCCAGGGTGGCTGATATAGGTCATTCTGGGCCACACCCACCTCACACTGTGCATTCATTCAGAGGATTGGCCGCTGAGAGAGCAGCTTACACCTGAGACATGAGATCGAGGCTGCCATCTCCAGCACCTAGGCTAAACCTACTAATTCTTTATCGTGGAGAAAATTTCATGTGGTCTCTTCACATGGTCTCGAAAAGCCACAAAGACATAGCAAGGATGGGAAGTGGAAAAGAAAGGCAACTCCATGGGTCCCAATCCTCTCCTCTCATTTAATAAGATGCAAAACTGCAGCACGTGGTAGAAGACCTGTCAACAAGCAGTTCCCTTGTTTGTTTATCCCACAGCGTTCAAAGCCAACCTTGGCGACTCAAGGCCAGCCTGGGCTACCTGTCTTACACTGAGAGAGGGGGCAGGGAATGGCATGGGGCTGAGCTATCTCAAGGAGTAGCCCGACTGTTTCAGACAGGGAAGAAAATACATGTGGAGGGTGATGTAACCACCCAAGGCTAGCACATGTCTGTTCTGTAGTTTAAACTAAGTTAATGGAGAATCAGAGTGTTTCCCTCATCACACGGACTCTGGCTCCTCAGCTGCTTTCTCTTCCTTTACATCTGACATGTCCCACTTCGAGGGAATACAGCTCACAGGAGACCATCAAAAGCAAAAGGTTTGATGTCAGCTCGATTCTTTCCATACCTGACTGGTTGGTTATATTGTCACAAAAGGGTCTGGTCCCCACTCCCCATAGAACCAGCGCCCCACAGGAATCGGAAGGTGGCTTTGCCCTTCAACTCTACGATCCGCTCACTGCTTGTGAGTCCATAATATTTATGAGGTGGCAGTTTATCCTACTGTAAATGTCAGAGTCAAGGAGAGCGCCGCCATCCATCACGGAGACTCATTAGGAAGAATTCGCGGTGTCACACTGTCATTCACATGGCGGAGAACGTGGAAACCTCGGGTCTCTTTACATTATTCACATGGCACCAGAGATCAAATTAATCAACATGCTGATTCCTTTCGTGAAAAACAAATGGTGGTAGCTTATAGCATGAAGCCGTGGATTTATGGGAGGCGCTGGAGAGGATTAATTGGGTATCATTATCATAATGATGTTCTCTCAAGTGAGACCCGTAGGAACGAATGGACATCTGCAGACGCCTCGCCTCCAACCTCAGAAAAACTAAATAATAAAAAAATAAATCATTTCAAAATGTAACTGTGTAAAATCAAAGGCACTGAAGGAAACGTTTGATTGTTAATGAAAACATAAGGAGTCAATTGAACCCAGCAGACGGAAAAACAGGAGCAACGCAATCGTCTTTCTCCGAGTCTTCCTCCCACAACTTCAGGTGCTGTACTGAATTGTTAGCCGTGTTACGGCCCACATCTTCCTCTGCGCTCAAGAAGACACCACCGAGTGCTCCAAGGACATGGTCACCCGTTTCATCCAGTGGGTATCTACAGACTCCAGCTGAGTGCCAGCATGGTGGAGGAGAACAGAGGATGTCACGCGGGTATATGATCTGTCCGAATTTGTCTCCCCTGATTCTTGAGATCTGTGTGCTTTATTGTGTGACGTAGAAAATGTGCACAGTCCCAGGCTGCCCCTCCCTGGGAAGGAGAGATCTGGAATTGCCCCGCTTTTGAAACCTAACTTGGACAAACTGTCTTAGTTAGTCACAGAAGCTAGAAATAGAGAGGGTCTCCTTTGAAATCCTAAATGCCCCAGACTCTCAGGGGAGAAGCTGGTTTGGGGTTATCACACAGGTTTGGTCATTGGGAACAAGGCTAAAATGAGGCCACACGGGCTGGAGATGCTGGGACTCTTTCCCACAAACATATCTTAAAGTGTTGAATGGGGAGTGGCCGCAACTTTAGCCCGGCTACCAGGTGCTGTGCCTAGGTCTCCTAGCAGTTTCAAACTGCCTACCTTTCTTCTGGAACTAAGCCTGGAGCTTGGGTTGCCTCTGGACTACACTGACCAGACGACTGGGACCTGTGTCTGGGCACAATGCAGATGGGTGATGTTCTAGAAAGTGACCAGAGTGGGGAGGGGGGGAGGTATGAGGAGGACACGCTCCTCAGACTGTCGGCTGGTCAAAGGAGTCTTCTGGGATGTCCTTACATACCTTTTAAAGCACCTGGTTACCAATCTGAGCTACCAAGACAGGACACACTTTCCAGTGACAAACTACACAAAGAAGATTAATGCTGGCACAGAGTTAGTGAGGGAAACGGGAGCCTGGGACAAACAAAAGCCCGGCTACGTGGTTCGCAAAGCTGCCTTGTGGGAGTGGAGCATCTTCTAAAGATACCCCCACTCTTGCTACCATAGCCGAGGATAGTGCCCGATAGTCTACTCTGGAGCTGACAGCCCTACAACACAATGTGTGTTGAAAAAAAAACTTATTTCTGAGGCCTTGTAACAGAGCTTGGGCTATCCCTCCCTTGCTCTGGATGTTGCTTTTTCTGGCACATTCTATTTAGTCTTGAGAATGATAAGGAAGAAGAGGAAAAAACTGGGTTAGTCTACAGTCACTTGGATAACCGTCTTCCACAGCTCTCCATGGTAGCATTATAATGAGTTTCCTCCTTGTGTCCTCAAGGTTTCTCTTCCTTGGTTCTAGAGGTTTTAATGCGGTTGGAGGAGTTTTTAGCACATTCAAAAGAGACTTACTGTGAAGAAGAGATAGAGCAAGGAGGAGAACTTATGATGTCCATGTGAGGTGGACTTTGAATGCATGATGGAACTCGGATTTTTTTTTTATTTTTTAACCCTTTTAAAAAATGCACATAGGAGTTTTGCCTACATGTGTGTCTGTGCATCACATGTGTGCAGTGCACACAGAGGCCAGAAGAGAGCACCAGTTCCCCCTGGAACTGGAGTTGTAAGCTTCATGTGAGTACTGGGAACCAAATGTAGGTACTCTGGAAGGGCAGCCAGTGATTTCTAAAAGCTGAGCCATCTCTCCAGTTCCAAGTATAATTGCAGAAACACACTCCTTTACTGTCATCAGAATCCTAAGACAAAAATCTTTGTGTGTGGACCTTGTGAGATAGCAACTAAACAAATGCCCAGACTATCCCTTATTGAGATGGGGGGCCTCAAATTCAATGAGACCAGTAAGGAGAGAAGTTGGGATTCAGGGCTTGGAGGAGGATGTGCTTGTAAAAGAGAATCTGAGGAAGTGTCTCCTCTGAGCAGACCCCTAACAGAGCCAGGGAGTGGCCCGAGAAGAGGGGCAACCAAGCAGGGCGAAGCATGACAGAGTCCGAGGGTGTAGTCCTGCTCCACTTTGGGAAAGAACAAAGCCTGATTAGAAGTGCTGCATGAGGATGGGGAGGAGAGAGGAGCCAGGGGGAGGAGGGGGATCCTTCGTGCTCCTTGACTGGCAGTCAGGCTGGGTGTGGCGGATGCCACGGAATGATTCTGAGACAAGAACTGATCAGAGCTGAGGGTCCCTAACAATGCGCTCTTCCTGTCTTTGCAGGTAGCCATGGGAGGATCTGGGCTGTGCCGTGTCCTGTTCTGTCTACTTGTCTGTCAGCTGTGTCCTAGAAGTGGCAGGGCAAGAAAAACCACGACACCTGCTCTGCAGGAAGGCCGGCCAGAGCCTAGATCTGAGAGGTCAGAACATACCAGGCAGAGGGGTGCCGAGAGCCGCAGCCCATCACAGACTTTCCCCAGGTTGAGGCAGTCATAGAGTCAATGACAAGACAGAAAAGACACCATGATGTTCCCCTTCCATACATTGTACCTGTCATACGTGTTAGCTTTTATCCAAATGAAGAGTGGCTGGAGAGTTCTTGGGACCAGGACGCCAGTGCCCCGCATCCCCATACAATATGCGAAACAACCAAGAATTGAGCACGCCTCCATTTTCATCAGTTATGTGCATGTATTCCGCCGTGTATTGAGCTCTGGTTATTTGATAAGCACCTCAGATCTTTTTTAAAAGATCCAGGGGCTCACGGTCCATTAGAAAGTGATTCAGGACAGAGGTGAGTCTCATCCGTCAGGTAACTCTAGGATCTTAGGCCTAGCAACAAAAAGCCTTAACACTGCAGGACCCGAGAAGAAAGAGGCCCAGCCATTTCCAGCCTGACCACTGGCTGGGGTGGTTTAGTGGAAGCAACTCCTGAAGCAAAGCATCGTTCCCTGCACTTTGTCAATGTCTTCTCTAGCCATTCAGAAATAATCTGCCTTATAAACAGATTTTATCAGTAAAATTCAGTCACAGAAGAAGAAGAAGAGAAAGAAGCAAAGAAACAAAGAAGAAATCACAAATGTGTTAAACAAACATAAGGAAAGCAAAAAGAAATTGCTGTCTTATCTAGTTGGTTTCTATGTTTTTCTTTTTATCTGGAAAAAATACACTCCTGGTAGAGAGCCTGAAACAAGTTCTCATCATCCCTTTCCCCTCACCCCCGCTTTGATTTTTTTGAGATACAGTTTTACACAGCCCAGGCTGTACTTGAACCCACTATGTAACTGAGACTAGCCTTGAACTCTTGATCCTCCTGCTTCTACCTCCCAAATACTGAGAGTACAGTGTGAACCATGTCCAATTAATGACATTTTCCTTCTCCAACTTATTCACCGAAGTATATTTCATACAGTAAACATGATTCTTTTATAGGAAAATGGTAAATGATTCAAAAGAAAAAAAAGGATGGAAGGAAGGAAAGAAGGAAGGAAGAAAGGAAAGAAGGAAGGAAGGAAGGAAGGAAGGAAGGAAGGAAGGAAGGAAGGAAGTTATATCAATCTGCTGATGGGAATTATGAGTGAAGAAGCAGAAAGTCTACTTTTCAGGTTTATTAACTCATCTTGTATTCCCATGGCCTAGATACAGAAATATATAATCATGAGATGGCCCACTTAATCCTGTTCTGAAAATATCAATTTCTTTATTCAGTCCCCAGCCCAGTCAGAAGGAAGGGGTGTAGACTGGTTGTAACAGGTGGCCGGGAGTTGCAGGGGTGTCCACAGCATGCAGAACAGTAACCCCCCCCCAGAGACTCATATTCCAAAAACGATTGATTGTGCTTTGACAATAATTAAAACGAAATGGAAATGGGGATATGAATGGTCTCAAAAATCAGATATTGGAGAATATGTTGGGAGGCTTCCTGTGAATTCCTTGCAATTCAATAATTCAATCACGATGGAGTCTGAGGCCAGGATGCATTAGGACTGTGCCCTGGGGCACCCACTTTGTCAGGGGGCAATGTAAATAAAGACTTTGGGCTCCATGTGCTTTTCAGCTGCTGCGAATGATTCTCCAGGACAGTGCCAAATAATGGCCAACGTTGATTAGATTTAATGTCCCCTTGGCATTCTAAGTTATGTCTTTGGGAAGAGAACCAGTCTAATATTTAATGCTCGAGATATGATTAAACCCTGGAAAGTAAATAAATAAATCTTGCCTGGGGGTGGGGGGAAGCAGATATATTCAGCTGTAGCTATTGCATTTAGAGAAATTGGATTACGAAGGATTTCCACGTTTCTTCATCAAATTGCTTTTTCTCTATGCAAATTTTCCAACTCTGTTGCCCCTCGGTGAATATTAACTGCTGACTGAGATGATGATGTGTTCTTAGCCATACTGGCAGGAGAGGTGTACATCGTTGGCCAGCTCCAAATTCGCTAGATAGACAACCTCTAAGACCGGCAGGAGGACCAGCTCACCGCACTGGCTTTGTTTGGTTCTTCCAGGCCTTGGAGCTGTTTGTTTGCAACCAAGCGATGGCCGTTCCATAGACTTGCACTGCTCGTGGACAGCTTTTTGGATTCCCCTGAATCTGCAGATTCCAGGGTCCCCCAAAGGCCCCAAAGACCTGGGGCATAAGGAAAAATCTGCTATGAGTTGGTCCTGCACATCAATCAGGCCTCATAACCGCGGGTCCCAGTGCAGCGGCAAAGGCCCTGAACTCAGAGTAGGTATGCAGGACGGAGGCTCCGCTGGGAGGGCAGCTCACTCCCAGGGTCGCGCGGCTCGCTGACCGCAAGCTGGAGCCCCTGTTTCTATTAGCGGCATACCGCACAACTGGCTCTGTTTAAAAGACTAGACAGCCATACTGCTCTTCAAAACTATTTTCACCTGATTAAATACTACCTAAAGAAAAACAGCAAAGAACCCATTCATGAGCTCAGCACACAGAACAAAAGCCAGCTCAGATTTCAGCACACGTAAGAGTGCCCACTGAAGAGACGGTGCATGATTTGGGTAAAGGGTCTATGCTGGCTATTCCTGTGTCAACTTGACACACGAACTAGAGTTACCTGAAAGGAAGGAACCTTAATTGTGGAAATGCCTCCATAGGGGCCAGCTCTAGGGCATTTTTTTAATTAGCAATTGATGGGGAGGGCAGAGCAGGTGGTGGATGGTGTCATCCCTGGGCTAGTGGTCCTTGGTTCTATAAGAAAGCAGTCTGAGAAAGCTGCACAACTGTTACAGTCATGCACAGGGCCTAGGTTGATCCCAGGCTGTTATCAGGACCTGTCCCTGGCACTTGAGCCTCGCCCAACCTTGATGCAGGGGGAGGAGCTTGGTCCTGCCTCAACTTGATGTGCCAGGTTTTGTTGACTCCTATGAGAAGCCTGCCCCTTTCTGAATAGAGATGGAAGAGGAGTGGATAGGGGGGTCATGTAGAAGGGACATGCAGGGTGGGAATGGGAGGAGAGGAGGAAGAGGAAACTATGGTTGGTGTGCAAAATAAATGAAAAAGTTAATACAAAGAGAGAGAAGGAAAGAAAAGAAAGAAGGAATGAAGGGAAGAAAGAAAGAAAGAACAAAAGGAAGGAAGGAAGGAAGGAAAGAAGGAAGGAAGGAAGGAAAGAAGGAAGGAAGGAAGGAAGGAAGGAAGGAAGGAAGGAAGGAAGGAAGAGAGAGAGAAAAGAGAGAAAAGAGCGAGCAGGCTAAGCAAGCCATGGGGAGCAAGCCAGTAAGCAGCACTGATCCATGGCCTCTGCATCAGTGTCTTTCTCCAGGTTCCTGCCCTGTTTGAGCTTCTGTCCTGACTTCCTTCAGTGATAAACAGCAATGCTGAAGTGTAAGCCACATAAACCCTTTCCTCCCCAACTTGTTTTTTGGTCATGGTGTTTCGTCCTCGCAACAATAGAAACCCTAAGACAGTATCCCTGTGCTGACAACTGGGTCTCTTCGGATGCTGTAATGTGGTACCTGAGTGGGAGATAAGCCCAGAAAACCAGCAGCGGCCTTCCTGAGTTCCTGGCACAGCACTCCAGCCTCCCGCTAAGTTCAGTCAGCAGAGGAGTCTGGCCCAGGAGGGAGCCCACAGCAGCGACCTCACTCCTGACCCGTCCCTTCATTTTTACCCCGTAGGGCGGTTCTTCTCCTGACTTAGCTCCGATGGCAAAGAGTAAAGAGAAACACTGAGAAATGTGTGCTTATTTATCTAATATTTGCTTTCAATATTTGTAAAATTTATTATTTAATACTTGTAAGAAAACAGTCATGTTGACGATGAAAGCAAACTGCTTGGTAACTTATGCTTTTTCAACAGTACACAGTTGCCCCTCGGCCATTCTAGAGGATGGTTCCAGGGCTTCCCAGAGGCTGTATGAAACTGGTACAGCATTTGCACAGCGCCTACGCGCATCCTTCAGAATACCTTAATTCATCTCTAGGTCACTTCTACTACCGAGCACTATTGAAGAGCTCAGTGTGTAATTGTTACACTCTATAGTTCAGGAAACAGTTACAGGAAAATGTGTGCCAATGTGTTCTGTTCAGTACAGATGCTTTTTTTTTTCCTCTGAAATTCAGAACCCTGAACAGGAAAGGTCAGCTGTCCCCAAACACAAGCCTGGGACTTGAACAGTACCGTACAACAAACCTTCATTGATTTAGATCCCAGCACTTTAATGCTTGCGATAATCAGGGGGTGGCAATTTTATCAGCACTAAGATTTATCTTTATTTTTCAAGATTTCAATCCTAATTAAACAATAATGGGGGGGGAACATCATAGATTTCCTTCTCTTATTTATTTGGGATAAAAGAATTCTGCTTTTTAAAATTATGTGAAGGTCCTCTAACCGCAGGTCATATTTTCTTTACTAAGCTTAAAAACACTTCCATGCTGGAAGATCAGCTCTACGAAGTAGCTCGTAGGCAAACACGGGACGTTTACTGTAGCTCAGAGGGGATCTGCAGCAAAGTTTACACTTGGATTATCTGGTTTTTTTTTTAATTGACATTGGCCAAACAAATGAAAAATGTAATTAGAATATCAAGAGATGTCCGATCTCTTAGGTAAATAAACTTCACAAAGCAATTCGGAAATCAAATTTTACATGCAAATGGCTTATGAATTGCCAGCAAACCTGGGTTATGCATAAATTCAGAGACCACACCTCCTTCCGGTTAGGCAGTCCCTTTGCAGACCTCCTGCAGAGCCGTGCAGGCAAGCTGTCTCCTGATTTACCTCTGCAGTGGCTCTCAGAGCAGGGCACTGCAAGCCTTCAAAGTGAGAGAGAGAGAGAGAGAGAGAGATCCCTCAACGGTCTACGGTCTCACATGAGCTGAGGTCCTGAGGATCAAAGGCAGGCCATCAGGTTCAGCGTTGACAGTCTTCTTCAGCCCCTGGGTCTGATGGTGAAGTGGGGGTGGGGAGGAATGGTTTTTAATTCCTTTTCTCAGCAATACTTATTTGTGGACCAAAGACTTGGGACAATTCTGCCGTTGTCCTTCCGCATAGTCCCTCCTTTACTCTGCCCTCCCATCCCCGTCACCATCTAAGACTACCCCTCTAGCTTCGCCTTTATCATTTCTTGCCACTGCATTCTATTTCCCCTTCCTTGGAGATCCTCCCCTCCCTCCTGGGAGGAGTCCCTCACTAGCCACTTAACTTCTGTGATACTCTAACTGAGATACACAAATCTAAACCCTAATAGGTAACATCCACACACAAGACAAAGTATGCAATACGTGTCTTTGGGGTCTGGGTTACCTCACTCGGGATGATTGTTTCTAGCTCCATCCATTTACCTACAAATATTATAATTTCATTTTTCGTAACAGCTGAATAATAGCTTATCATGTAAATGTGCCACATTCTCACTGTCCATCATCAGCTGATGGACATCTAGGCTGTTTCAAATGTCTGACTCTTCTGAATAAAGCAGCAGTGAACACGGATGAGCGAGCATCTCTGTAGTAAGATATAGAGTCCTTTTGATATATGCCCAAGAGTTGTGTAGCTAGATCTTGGGGTAGAACTATTTTTGGCTATTTGAGGGACCTCACACTGATTTCCACAGGAGCTGCACTAGTTTGGACTCAGACCAGCAATGAATAAGTGTTCCCTGTTCCTCGCATCCTCGCCAGCGTGAGCTGTCACTTGAGTTATTGATCTTCGGCATTCTGGCTGTGGTGTAAAACGAAATCTCAAAGTAGTTCTAATTTGCATTTCCTTGATGGCTAGGGATGTTGCACATTTTCTCAAGTGCTTCTCAATCATTTCTGTTTCATCCCTCGAGAACCATCTGTTTAGTTCTGTATCTATTTTAATTTTTCTTGATGGTCAGGGTTTTTTGGTTCTTTATATATTATAGGTGCTAACCTTCTCTTCGATGTGGAGTTGGTAAAGATCTTTTCCCATTCTGCAGGCTGCTACTTTGCCTGAATGATGGTTTCCTTTGCCACACAGAAGCTTTTCCACTTCATGAGAGCCCATTTGTCAATTGTTTCTTTTAGTGCCTTTTTTAACAGCCGTCTACTCAAAAATTCTTTTCCTGTGCTAATGAGTTCAAACCTATTCCCCACTTTCTTTTATACGATTCTGGGTATCAGACTTTATGTCGAGTTCATTTGGAGATGATTTATTTTTATAGAGTGATAGTCATAGATCTGATTTCATTTCTCTACGTACAGCCACCCAGTTTGACAAGCACCATTGTGCATGCTGTCCTCTCTCCAGTCTACATTTGTGGCTTCTTTATTTAAAAAAATCACATATCTATAGATATGTAGAATTATGACTGTATCTTCAGTTCGATTCTATTGACATCCGTGTCTGGTCTCATGCTAATAACATGGTATTTTTAAACATTACAGCTCTGTAGTACAACTTGAAACTGGGGGTGGTGACGCCTCCAGCAGTTCTTTATTATTCGGGACTGTTTTAACAGTCCTGAGTTTTTATATTTCCATATGAAGCTGAAGCTTGTTTTACTCAATTTCTGTGAAGAGTTGTGTTGAAATTCTGATGGGTATTGTATAGAATCTGTAGATTATTCTTGATAGGAAGGGCAGTTTTGCAATATTAATCCTATTTATCTGTGATTATGGAAGGACTTTTCATTTTCTGTTGTCTTCTTTAATTTCTTTCTTCGGTGTCTTCAAATTTTTATTGCACAATTTTTTGAGGCTATCCTGTTTTCCTGATTTCTGCCTGAATCTTTTTGTCATTTGTATATAGGAAAGCTACTGCTGTTTGTGTATTGATTTTGTTTCCTGCTACTTTGTTGAAAGTGTTTATCAGATGGATATGTTTCCTGGTGGAATCTTTTATGGATCATTTATGTATAAAAGTGCATCATCTACACATAAAGATACTTTGACTTCTTTGTTTTCTGTTTGTATCCCTTGATCTCCTTCAGTTGTCTTATTGCTAGAGCTAAGACTTCAAGTACTATAATGATAGGTATATAGAAAGTGGGTATTCTTGTCTTGTTCCTGATTTCAGTGGGAATGCTTTGAGTTTCTCTCCATTTATGTTAATATAGGTTGTAGGTTTGCTATAAACAATATTATATTGAAGTTTGTCCATTGTATCCCTAGTTTCTTCAGTACTTTTATCATGAAGAGGTGTTGGAAAAGGCCTTTTCTACAACTAATGAGATGATCCTGTGGTTGCTGTTTTTCAGAATGTTCATGAAATTCACATGGGTTCAGCAGACCCTTCACATCTGTCCTTAATGGTGAGCTATGTTTCTTGGATGCAGAATAAATATGAATCCTGTTTTCTAATTTGGCTTGGTAGTCTATGTCTTTCTATGGGGGAATTGAGATCATTAGTATTGAGATCTATCAATGAGCAGTGTTTATTACTTCCACTATTCTGTTGTTATTATAGTGTGGGTTCCCCCCATCTTTAACTGGGTATTAGGTATTCCTTGTATCTTCTTGGGTGTGGCTAATGTTTTCCTTCTAGTGTATCCTGTAGAAATGGATCCATGAACAGGAATCGCATACATTTGCCTTTGTCATGAAATGTTTTTCTTTCTTTGTCAATTGTAATTGATAGTTTTGCTGGATATTGTAGTCTGCTCCCCCCCCCCACGCCTCTGCTCTCAATGCTATTGCAATAGGGCTTCTGGCTTCTGAAGGAGGCATAATGTCTTGGTTGTTCATATTTGTATATTTATGCTGGGTCCAGCCACCTGAAATCATGATGTGTGAGGTGCCTCTTGGTGTAGACACTGATTCCATATTTGTTAGATGGGTGCTCTGTTCTTTTATTCTTATCCATTCGGGGGGGTCCTAGCCAAGTGTGGCAGCTGTGGGGTCACTGATTCCCAGCTAAATGTGGTGGGATGCAGCCCCCTAAATCTGTCTCACAGTCTACTCCATCAGGAGGCAGCAGCTTCTTGGTGTCTCATGGCAGCGCTGCTACATGGCAAAAAAAGAGTCTCAGAAATCAGAATAACTGAAATCCCAGCTAAGTTCAAAGTGGTCCCACGCAGGCTAGGGGATGATGTTCTATTTTAGGGACATTGTTGCCCTTCCAGAAAGCATCTGTTTGGTGATTTACTAAACATGTGAGGTTATGTCTACAGCAGAAACTCTGAGACTTCACGACTGAAGGAAATGGATTTCCTGGGGCTGATGTCACAAGGCTATGCTTCCAGGAGATCGGGGTGGCAGGGGGTGGGGGTGTCACATTGCACTTTTCCACTGCATGGATTAAAATAGGAAAACTGCTTGTGCACCCAGGTGAAATTAGCTCCCGATCTCCCGCGGTGCAATTACTCCTCTAACGCGTGTAGCGTCTCCTTTAAGCCCAAAGACTTAGCAAGCCCTGTCAGGGAGTCTGGTGATTGCTCATTAGCGATTGCACTCGCAACTTTAGAGAAATTAATTTTCCATTTTGACCCGTGAGCTCCAATCAATGTTAGCATCAATCAAATGCTAGGTGGATTACAGTCAGACTTTTATCGATGCCACCTGCCTGAGGCAGAGGTGAGAGGTGGCCCAAGTGTGAGAGCCAAAAGGCAGATTCCGTTTGCCAAGACCTCTGGTCTCGGTTGGAGGAGCACTGCACAGTAGAGGGTAGCTTTGTTAATAGAATGGGACAGAGAAGCAAAAGAGATATAAAAGTCGGCAAGCCTCACACACATTCCACTGATTTCATCACAGCAAAGCTTTATAGGACATGGAGACACCGAAGCTGCCAGTGCACAAACAGGGCTCAGGAAAGGACCAAGGGCAAGTTCAAGAGATCAATCCTCCCTTCAGTCCTCTTCTGTCCTGTCCCACCTCCCTGCTAATGGAAGGGAAGGTGGGGCAGAAACAGAGCTCTCTTGTAGGTAGAAGCTGCCTCCGGAAACCGCCTTGAAACAGAATCAACAAGATTGATGGGCAGACAGGCAGGTAACAGCTTTTCAAGAGAAAGGAATATCAGAAGATCTATGGCTTTTTTTTTAATTTATTTTTAACAAACGGGGGAAGGTAGGAAGCAGTCAAAGGGAATCGGTGGTAATTACACTGGGAGGAAGTCCCTAATGAACCTGAAAACAAAGCTCTGGAGCAAAAGAAAGACATGAAATTCAAAGTACTGTTTATGTAACCTTAGGGGCTGAACACAGAGGATGCACACAGCCTGAACCAGGCAAGGAAGGAAGAGGGAGGGAGGCTGAACGTGAAGAGGGTTTGGCAGAAGGTCAAAGAGAGCGAACGGATGCGGGGCGACAAGGAGAGAACCGGAGTGGGCAAAGCTTTCATGTTAAAAGAAATTTAACAAACCTCAAAGCCCTATTGCTGAAGAGAGATGAGTTGGGGGGGGGGGGGCTAGGGGCAGAGGGTTGGCAAGGTAGTCCTGCCTTCTCCTACCATGCATCCCAGGAAGCTTGTACTACTGCCTATCTGGGGCCCCCAAGGTCTGCAGCCCAGGCACGAGTCCTGCATTGCTGTGCCCAAGCTTATCGCCACCACCTGATACCACTATGCTGAGGGGGAGGTGAGTCCACCACAGAAAACACGCAAAGCCAGGTTGTGCAGTAGCGTGGAGGCTGTGGATCCCTTCCACCAGTTCCGAGTGCCACACTGCCAGAACTGCCAGCGAACCCTCCTGGGGACTCCGTGTGAGTGAGGAAGGATTCCTAGGCTGTTCGGGTCTCAACCGGATTCGTTAGCTGAAACTCACTCCCTAAGACAGTGGCTGCAGGGTCTTCAGCGAATGCTCAGGTCAGGAGGACAAAAAAGATCCCGTTTCCCATGGAGGGAAAGCCATGGTGTGCTTGTCTCCTGCCATGAGAAAGCACCCCAAGGAGCCGCTGCAAAAAGAAAGGACCCTCCCTCACCAGACATGGAGCAGGACTTTCTGAAGAACCACTTCAAGGAGGTAATAAATCTAGGACATCTGGATGCATAAGAAGAGGTGTGGGCCAAATGTTTACTGAATGGAAGAGAGGACAAGCCAATCACTCAACAGAGTGAGAGCAGCATGCATTCTTGCCAAGACAAGGGATGGTTGGCAGTTCCTTACAATATGTGAGCCTACTCAGCTAGAGGGAGCCTGGTACCCACAGGAACCAAAATGGCACTCTACTGTGTGATGATTAAACCTTTGGAAATGAGAATAGCAATGAGAGGACTGAGCTGGTAGGAAATGTGACTTAGTAAGGGTGCGTCATAGCTGTCCCAGGTAGGAAAGGAGACACAGTGCAGAAGAAAGACATCCCAGGCCAGGCAGTGGACGTGAAGCTCCCTTGCGGGCTGTCCAGTCATTACTTCTGGAGCCTGATGCTGCCAGGTAGAGGCCAGGCCTGAACAAACTTGTGTCCTAAACTTCTTGGTTCGCAGGGTACTCAGGGCCACACGAGTAACCCTTTGGGGATGCAGCGGCACGCATGAAGAGGTTTCAGTGTTGGGCAGATACGGGCATCTCTCTGCTCTACATGAAACTTTATCAAGCTGCTAGAAGACACTTTGAGGGGCACAAAGGCTGCTGTAAGATCCCCAGCACCTGCAGTTCAGGGGTGGAGAGAGAATGAGACAGAATAAGAACACAAGGGCCTATGGCTACTCTGAACAGAAATACAACTACCTGCCTTAAGTCTCTACCCTGGAAGGAGGCAAATCCTAAACAAATACATCATTCCAACTAAAACCAAGGTGACCAGATTCAAACATATGTTCTCCGCTAACCACCAAGACACTTTCAAACATTGTTGGGAAAGCCTTGAGCTCATCTTTGTCTTGGAGGATAGATATTTGATGGGGGCAGAATCCATTGATCCCATTGAGCATGAACCTATAAATGAAAGACAGGCGATATGGAGCCTGGGAGAATGTAAGCCGTTTCCAGCAGACATGAGTGTGCAGTGCTGGGGGCAGCCACTTCTGTTGCCTTCCTTGGAGGCTGGCCCTTAGCACAGGGCTTACTTCTTAGTGCGCACAGCAATACCAATACTAACAGTGCCCCACTCCCCCCCCCACTCATCCACATCAATGCCCAGTACCCTAGGAGGTGTATCACCATCAACAATAGAAGAACCGAAGCCCTGGGTCTAATAACGAGGGGACATGGCAGGCGAGGCAGCCCTATTTCTTGATTCGAGATTTCATAAGCTTCTTTACTATATGGTTCCATCAGAGGACGAAAATTACTTTTGTCTTCCTTTCTTTCCTTGTGGCTTCAACCATTCCTACCTTGAGGACCCTGCAGGAGGACAGCGTGTCTGGGGCTCTGATGTGGCTCAGGAGTTTCTACCAGGCTTCCAGTGTGAGGAAACTTCACCTGTGGGCAGGTGACATGTCTAAGACAGTTTGATACCCAACATATCACAGTGACAATCACTCTGTAGTGATGGAACAGAACATTATGCATTTAAGCATAACTTAACTTAAGCCATTTAAGCTTAAATTGTAGATACACGAGAAATCACTCCAAAGTGGTTCTTTCTTTCTTCCTTCCTTCCTTCCTTCCTTTCCTTCTTTCTTTCTTTCTTTCTTTCTTTCTTTCTTTCTTTCTTTCTTTCTTTCTTT
>JABTXL010003755.1:456943-477278 GCA_025134845.1 Neodon shergylaensis | reverse complement strand
TTTCTTTCTTTCTTTCTTTCTTTCTTTCTTTCTTTCTTTCTTTCTTTTTTTCTTAGTAATTTGAGACAGTTTCTTAGTAGCTATGGAGCTAGTTTTAGAACTCGCTCTGTAGACCAGGCTGGCCTTGAACTCACAGATATCTGCCTGCCTCTGCCTCCCGAGTGCTGGGATTAAAGGCGTGGGCCACCACTGCCCGGCTCCAAAGTGGTTTTCAAGGGTGAAACCATTTCCAGTGTAGGACATGTACATAAACATGGATGTGGAAGCAGACGTGTGTGTGGTTTGATATTAGTGGCAGGTAGGGTTGCAGTTCTAAAAGTTTGGCATCCCATAATATTGGACAATGTTCTGAAACTTTTGGCAGCTCCAAATAGCTAGCTACTGAAATATGGTCCTGAGGCAAGGCCGTTTCTAGACAGGCAGGTTTGACCATCCCTCTGCCCACAGCCCCCCGGCCCAGGGATGCCAAGCTGAAGCGTGCAGGGAACAATCGTGCTTTTTCTCCTATAAGAACATAAATTCTCAATTCACAATAACAGTAAATTCTGTCTTATCTTCTTGAAATCAACAACACTGTTTTAGAAGTAAAAACTAGAGTCACAAAATACAGACACAATCCCATGAAGACCAGATGGGAAGCAGAACGCAGAAATGAAGAGATATTATTAACCGTTGTGCCCATTGACAGCCGCCAGAGACCGAGAGTGACAGCTCACAGCAAACCACTTGGCACCTCAATTCAGCAGTCTCATTTTCTCCCTTTGCATCCGTGAACACCAGCCTTCCACAATTAGCATGCATTGTGGTGGGAACAAGAACACGCTTTCAAAACCATCTACTTCTGTTATTTAGGGCTCCATTTGTTCGTGTGTATTTCTGACATGGTCACTGAGAATCACACCCTATGAGGACATCAGTTCCATAAGCTCTCACAGTGCCTTGTTCAAAACAGCCCAGTTATTGGGGTCACAAGGAAGGCCTTTGAGCCGTCAGCAGCCATATGATGTCTGCTCAGGGAAGGGTAGATGCGCTCCATTCATACATTAAAAGTTTTCATCAAAAACAGTTGTCTGGGTTGCACTTGCTTATAATTAACAGGTCCCTGGGTTCTAACCCCAGCACAACTTCAAATAATCAAAATTAAAACACAGACACACAGACACACATGCACACTCATACACACACATCACACACACAGCTGGAGTATTTCAAAGTTTTTATAGTGAAAAAGATAACCTTGCATGATCTGGAAAATTCGTCTTTCTTTAAAGCACTGTACACCCCAGTAATTCCAACAGCCTGGCATCACTGAACCCGTGAGTTTCCTGATGTCTGAGGACAGCTCCACTGCCTCCTGGGAAACGGCTGGCAGACAGAGTTGCTACCAGCTCGTACCAGGGAGGGGAGACACCTGTGTATGCATGCGCAGAACGTTGGGCAAGAAAGCAGCTGCTGCCTTGGACAGCCAGGCGACACAAACCCCACCTGCCAGCCTTCCCCTCGCTGTGGGGAAGGTTCCTGCCCTCTGCCTCAGACTCCCTCTACCGCTGCTGAGCCAAGCAGGACTGAGCTGCCAGGCAGAGTGGCGATGGTACACATCGCACCGTGTGGACGTGGGTACCCTAAGGCAGAGGGTTATGGAGTCCCGTTGAGTGCCAGGCTCAACTAGCTTGGCTGCACTCTGGAGCACATTTTCCAGAAACCGTTCGAATTGTGCAAACTCCCTGAACAGGCCAAAGGGACTTGTGTAAGAACCACACACCAGGATGGCTGCGGAAAGCTGCATCCCCCTTGGCTCCGGGGCCCATTTCAACACTCAGAGCGCCTTTCCATCCCTGGCGGGGGTTAAAATCACGTCGTACAGAGTCACCTTTTGTAGGAAGGAAAGAGCCATTAAAGAGACTTTGTTTGGATTTCCAAACACTGCTTGTCTGCTCCTGCTCAGTCCTGTTTAATGGACCTTGCTGATGCCCAAAGGCTTGGATCACGTGACCAGTCGTCCTCCACAATAGGGACATAGAAGTTATCTAAAAGTTTAGTCTCCCAACCTCTGCTCTCCTAGCTAACACAATCCGCCCTTCTACCCAAGACTTCTTTCCCGCTTTGCCTTGCTTCTTGCAAAGATCTTTTCAGTTCCAGGACCCATCCTATAGGTAAAGTCCTCCTTATCATATAGGGACCTTTCAGTGGCTGATAACCCATAAACAAATACACCAATTGTATTGTCTTCCTGGAACTCAGAGCCTCTACACAGCTCCAGTCCAAGGAGAAGTTTCAAGGTAAGATAGTGGTCTAGACGCCGTGTCAAAATGAGGGGCTGATTACATTTAGGGATAAAAGGGAACAGGAATAACATCAATCAGGCTGCCTTGCCAGCCCCTAGGAGTCACTTGATAGGTGCTATACAAATCTGCTACCATCAAATCCAGGAACTTCCCCTACCATCCTATGAGGGCTTATAAAGGTGACTACAACCAACACAATGACTCTTGCTGCTGCAAGATCCAGAAGACAACAAACCAGACCAACACAACTCTCCCAGGAAATCTACCGCAGCTGCACCAATAGAGACTTTCACTTCTAGCAGACTCGCCACTGCTGGTGTAGCCACCATCACTGCCCAACAGGAAACAGTGTAACTGAAAACTTAGCATAAAATGTAAATAGCACTTTGGGCACCTTGCAGCCACCTCTGCTGCTGGCCCTGAGGTGCCATAACCACCACAGCTGGGTGACTTATCTCAGCTATGCCCATCTCAGAGCACAGCCAAGTGTCTCCAGGAGAGGACTCCACACAGGAGTGAACTTAGCATTCATAAGAGACCAGAACTGATAGAAAAAATCAACATGGAATATAACTCAGAGAAGAACTAGGAAGACAAAACTGCTAACCTGCAATGGCCTCGAAAAACAACATCTAAGCCAGAAACAGCATTATCTGATCTCTCCACCCAGCCATGTAACACCCTAGGTCAACAAAGCAAGTTATAAATCAGGCGGTGGTGGTGCATGCCTGCAATCCCAGCACTCGGGAGTCAGAGGCAGGTGAATTTCTGAGTTTGAAGCCAGCCTGGTCTACAGAGTAAGTTCCAGGACAACCAGGGCTACACAGAGAAACCCTGCCTCAAAACAAGCAAACAAAAAGCAATGCAAACTAGCTCTGTCTTTGCTACTAATACTTTTGTATCCTTAATCTCTCTCTCTCTGTGTCTCTCTCTCTCTCTCTCTCTGTCTCTCTCTATCTCTATCTATCTTTTCAGGTAGACTGGAGAGAGAGCCGGGTGCCCAGAATACCAGCCCCACAGAGGAAATCATTATTGCAATATTTCTCTTGAGCACTGCAAACACCTCTACTGAGAAAAAAAGAAGAGACCTGAGAGAAAAGTTTTGCTAGCTGACAAGATATCAGAGGATTAATATCTAGAATATATAAATAACTCAAAAAATCATCAAGAAAGCAAACAACCCAATTAAAAATGGGTTATGGATCAGAACAAAGAGTTCTCAAAAGAAAAAATAAAAATAGTTAAGAAATTCTCAAAAAGTGTTCATCATCTTTAGCAATTAGGAAAATATAAATTAAAAATTAAAACGACTCTGAGATTTCATCTTGTCCCTGTCAGAATGACTGAGAACAACCAATTGCTAGTGCTGCTGAGGATGTAGGAAAAGGAAATCCTCACTCATTGCTGGTGGGATGACAAACTACTAAATTTAAACTCATAGATAAGTCCTAACATAATTAATAGTGGATTATTTCAATGCCATTTTCTTACCATCAGACAAATCAACTGGACAAAATAATTAATAAAGAAACATTGGGATGCATGAGCCTCTTCCTTTGCTCCCCTCCTCCCAACCCTCTGCCATCTAAAACCCTACAACCCTATTTCCAAACTTGTAATGGTGAACCCTCTTCCTACATAAGCTCCCTCTGTCTGAACTACCTCTAGACCAGCAGCTTGGGTGCTGCCCAAGTTCAATTAAACAGCTCATCTAGGAACTTTACCTGGCCGAGCATGGGTTGTATATTTCCCACAATGGCCCAATCTAAGGAAGGCCAGACTAACACATCAGACATAGGACCAAAGAAAGAAATCCATATGCCCAGGTCAAATCACAGAAACCAAAACAACACAAATGGCCAAAACAACATGTCTCCCATAAAACCCACTAGTCCTAAAGAAGTGTTCTCTGAGAACTACCTAGATGAACCCCAGACACAGAATTTAAAAGAATGGTTATAAACTTTATCCAAGAATTCAAGTAATTTAAAGAAGACAAGCGAATGATTCCTTGAACTCCAACAAGATAATAATAAACACTTGAGTGATGTCTAAAAAAATACTAATACACACATGATAAATAACAAAGATAATTCTGGATTTGAAAACTGAATTTAATAAAGAGGCAGAAACATTGAAGAGAGCACAAGTCAAAATATAGATGGATTTGAAAAACTCAATATCCTGATTAACAAGTAGAATAAATCAAGCAGAAGATAGATCAGGACTAAAAGATAAAGTTGAAGATCTAGTCAAAATAAGAAAAAAAAGGAAAATAAAAGAGAAAACAAAATTTTAAGCACAGAATCGATACATACAGGAAATATGAGACATCACCAAAAGAGAAAACCTTCAAATTATTGGAATGGAAATGGGGGAAGAATCCGAGGTCAATGGCACAGATCAAATGTTAGCAAGGTCATAGAATAAATCTTCCTCCAACTAAGAAAAGACATATCCGTACAGATATAAGAACCACAAAGAACACCAACCAGATAAAACAAAAAAAGGAACACACCCCTCCTGCCCAGCGTATCATTGGCAAAACACTAAGAAAGGAGAGTTTCCTGCAGGTAGGCTGCTCCAATACCCGCATCCCATCCATCAGACCCTGCAAGCTACAAACCCCACCCTGCCCCCAAACTTGCCTACTCCTCTCAACCCCATAACCTCAGTGGAACTCTGAAACATAGCCTGCTACTACACAGAGAGGACCAAGAGGTGAGTGACCAGTCACCTGACAGGACACCCCACCTTCTAGGCCCTCCATACTGGGCAAAACCCCTGGCCCCTCTCCCACCTGCCTTGACTTCTATAGCCAGCCAGCAGGTGAGTTTCCTACAGGTAGGCTGTTCCAAAATCCCTGAGACTCAGACAGTGACAGTACAGAGCAGACCAAGAACAGTTCCCAAGATGCAGACAACCACAGCACTGAGAAAGTGAAGTGGACACAAAGTCTCACCCCTAACTAAGAAGCTATTTGTAACCAGTACCTGCTAGAAAATGGAAAATCAGTTTTCTTCAGTGGAGAGTCTCTGGGTATATCAACTATATTCCAAGGAGGGCCCCACGTCCATGAGTAGTTGGCCAAACCAAAATGAACTTCATGTTGTGTGTGTGTGTGTGTGTATGTACACATGCACTTTCATTATTTTTTAGTATTATTGATTTTTTTAAGTTTGTTTTTCCTGGGTAATTTTCTTCCTTCCTTTCTTTTTTTCTCTTTTGAGAGAGAGGAGGGGAGAGCTCTACAGAAGATATTGGCAGGTATGCAAGTGGGTAGGATCTGGGGGAAGTAGGAGAAGGGGAAATAATATAAAAATACATTGGATGGGGACATTTTGGTAGAAATAGAAATAGATTTTAGATTATACAAAAGAGAAAACAAGACGATATGTTTCCCACAAAAGTATTCACTAATCCTAACCAGTAATAAACCTCAAAGAGAATTATCTGGACCATCTCCCAAACAGAGAATTCAAAAGAGCAATGATAACTACATTCAAACAACCCAAAGAAGAAAAAAGCAAAGAGCTGAATGAGATAAGGACATTGATCCAAGACATAAAAATTGAATTCCGGTAAGAGATAGAGTTGCTGAAGAAAAGCCAAACTGAAACAATGTTGGAAAATAAAAACCCAATAAACTAAATAGGAACCTCGTGGAAACCTCACCAAAGTGTGGACCATTTGGAAAACAGAGTCGGGGCTGGAAGACATGGTAGAGGAATTAGATCACTCAATAGAGCTCAGTGAGAAATTTTTTTTAATATATGAAGAGATGATGAGAGAGCTTTGGGACACTATGAAGGCCTAGCCTTCAAATTAAGGCCTAACCTACAAATTATGGGCACAGAAGAAAAGAATACCATAATGAAAGTACAGAGAATATTTTCAATAAAATCAAAGAATAAACTTTCTCAAATCTAGAGAGAGATGTCCATCTGGGCTCAAGAGGCTTACAGACCTCCAAATAGATAGGACCAGAAAAGAAACTCCCCATGACATGTTATAGTTAAAACATTAAAACACAGACTAAAGAAAGGGTGTTGAAAGTTGTTAGAGAGAAAGGTCAAGTCATTTCTAAAGGGAGGTCCATCAAATGACACCTGATTTTTTTGACAGAAACTTTAAAAACCAGAGTGGCCTGAAAAACCTGTTTTCTACCTCACAAAAGGCCATGGTTGTTGACCTGGCACATTGCCATTAAAATCTGAGGAGAAATCAAAGTTTTCCATGATAAAAACAAATTAAAGACATTTATGACCACTAAGCCAAATCAGCAAAATATATTGGTAGGAATACTGAGGAGAGGAATTAACACCTGAGATGTCACAAGAAAAAATATCAATGAAGGACAGTTGATCAAAGGAATTCTAAAAAACACAAAATAACAAAATTACTGGAATTAAATCATCTTTCAATAATAATTCTTAATATTCATCGATTTAATTCCAGGTGTGGTGGAAAACAACTTTAATTCCAGTACTCAGAGGTAGAGTCAGGTGGATCTCTGTGAATCTGAAGCCAGACGGATCTACGTTGTGAGTTCCAGACCAGCCAGGATACATGAGATCTTGTCTCAAAATAAAGATACAGATTAGCAGATTAGATTAGATTAGAAAATTTCCCTTTTGATGCCTCAAAAAAAAAAGCATGTCTCACCATCAGTGATAAATATTATTCTATAGTAAAAGGATGGGAAAGGTAATCCAAGAAAATAGAACAAACAAAGGCATACCTGTTCTAATTGGTGACAAAGCAGACTTCAAGCCAAAACTAATCAGAAGAGATAGTGTTGTGGAATATTGTTTTAAGATGTGTTACATTTGTTTATGCTGTGGAACATTTGTTTTATTGATGCAAAGATGTGTTGCATTCTTTTATGTGCATTTGTTTAACTCTGTGAAGCTGTGTTACTTTGCCTGTCTCAAACACCTGACTGATCTAATATAGACCTGACTGACAAGGCAAGAGAAAGGACTGGAAGGGCAGGCAGAAAGAATGAGTATAAGGAGAAAAGAGGGATATGGAAGCAAGAGAGATCGAGAAACAAGAATAAGGAGAAGACAACATTATGGGCAGCCACACAGCCATCCAGCCAGCTATGGAGTAATAGTGAAAGAAGTAAGAGAAAGGTAAACACCCAGAGGCAAAGGTAGATGGGGATAATTTAAGAAAAGCTGGCAAGAAACAAGTCAAGCTGAGGCCAGGCATTTATAAGTAATAATAACTCATAAATAATAAGCTATAAATAACTCATAAATGACTCCATATGATTTATTTGGGAGATGGGTGGTGGCCCCCTGAAGAGCAAAGAGTAAAATAATCAACTACAAGATATGGTATATTTCACACTCAGATACACAAATAAATCCCAACACCGTGATCTTGGGTGACTTAAATATCTCACAATGAGCAGACCCTTTAGATAAAAACTAAACAGAGAAACATTGGAATTGAATGACATCACAAATCAAATGGACATCTATAGAACTTTCCACCCAAACACAAAGAATATACATTGTTCTCTGGATTCCATGGAACTTTCTCAATCACATATCAGAACATAAAGCAAGTCTCAACACAAATGGAAAATCAAAATACATTCATGCATTCTATAAGACCACTATGGAATAAAGCTAGACATCAAAATAAGAGAATCTACGGGAAGCACATAAACTCAAGGAGTTTGATGTGATCATTGTGTCAAAGAAGAAATCAAGAGATAAGTTTTAAAACTCTTAGACTTGAATAAAAATGAAAAAAAAACACAAAAATCTGCGAGGCACAATGAATACAGTTCTAAGAGAAAAGTTCATAGTACTAAGTGCATACATAAGAAATTGAGAATTCTCAAATTAACTTAATGATGCACTGAAGGCCTTGAAAAAACAAGAAAGAATGAATACACCAGAAACAGGAAATAGGAAGACATAATCAAAATCACAGATGAAATGGTAGTGAAAAAATAATGATTCAATGAATTGATGAGATTTGGTCCTTTGAATAGATTAACAAGATTGACAAATCTTTAGCCAAATTAATTAATAGAAAAGAGAGGCCACCTAAATTAATAAAATTGCCATGAAATGGAAGATATCAAAACAGACAATGAGGAAATGCATAGAATCATAAGTACATACTTTTACAATTTAAATTCTATTAAATTGGAAAAATCTAAAAGAAATGGGTAAGTGTCTAGATACATATGACCTACCCATGTTAAGCCAAGATGAAGTAAACAATTTAAACAGACACATAGCAACCAATGAAATAGAAATAGTAATTTTAAGAATCTTCCAATTTATAAAAGCTCAGGATGGCACAAATTCAGCACAGAATATTAACAAGTTTTCAAAGAAAAAGTAATATTACTACTCCTCAAATTATGTGATAAATTATAAAAGAAAGAATACCATCAAAGATCCAGCAAACAAAAAGAGAATTGTGGGACAATCTTCTAATAAATACCTGGGAAAGTAAAGTTCTCAATAAAACACTTGCAAACTGTATTCTTCTAGATGTGGATGTGATATGGGAAGTCCTTCTGTCTATGTGTTGCTTTTATTGGGTAATAAAAAAGCTGCTTTCAGCCAATAGCCTAACAGAGTAAAACCAGGCTGAAAGAGATATAGACAGAGAGAGTAGGCAGAGTCAGGGATCTACCAGAGGAGAAAGATGCGAGCTGCCAGTAGGAACCTTGCCAGCAGGCCATGAGCCTCTTGGTAAAATATAAAATAATAGAAATGGGTTAATTTAAGATGTAAGAGCTAGCAAACAATACGCTTAAGCTACTGGTCAAACAGTGATTTAATAATACAGTTTTTGTGTGATTATTTCGGAAATCTGGTCAGCCAGGAAACAAATGAGCATCTTCTGTCAACACAGATATTAGCTTTTAAGCTTTTGATATGTGTGTTTCCATTTGAATAATCATAGAAATTAGGTACCTAGTTAGGTACAAGGTGAGGAAGAGGCTCTCTCCATAAATGGAAAATAGAATGTAGTGTTATGGAAAGATAATGGAGAAAATAGAATAGGAGGATTAAATAAGGAAAGTATTGGGAGAGAAGGATAAAGGAGGAAATATAGGGAGATAACTAACACTAAAGATCTTCTGAACAACCACATGGAAACCTAGTACTGTAGAAGCCTCCTAAAATACATATATATATATGTATATGTGGTGTGTGTGTTTGTGTGTGTGCGTGTGTGTGTGTGTGTGTAGTTATAATATAATGGAGGAGTCTAAGCCCCAACTTGACATCTTATGCCACCAAATAAAGCCTGCTGTACCAGAAATGGATTACATCTTGTTGAGTCATTGGACAAAGGGGTCCCATGGATACCCCTCAAACATCACAGGCTATTGCTAAGTTTATTGGTTACTCTCCATACCCTATTGGTAAGGCTCTATTTCTGAAAGCAACACTTATAATATTGAACATGGAGAAGTTGAGTTGGTGCCTAGCTAGAAACTTCACTACTGACCACTGACTAGCATGTATGGTACTGGAAAATACTTGTCATGCTACTGAAGGAGAAAACATCAATAACACCCAGCTAGAAGCCCTGTGAGACACAGCAGCCTACTAAATATACTGGTGCAATAGTGGCACAAATACTATGTCAGTAACCAACCACTTCTTTGGATTTAAGGCCATTCTAGGAGATGGAAGCCATACCTGACACTGCTAAAATAGTGAAGAAGCTGAGACTGGGTCTGTCATGGACCTAGAGGAAAATCTAATACTATCGTTCTACTAGAGGAAGATAGCAATGAAGTGGATTCTAATGACCGACTGCTACACTCAGTTCTGTGCCTTGCTCGTCCCTCATCAGAGAAGCTTTTTCTTGCAGCAGATCGGAACAAACTCAGAGATCCACAAGTAGACAATGTGCAGAAAGTGAGAGTCCGTAGAGCCCTCAGTCCTAAACGTGATATCTTCATCAAACCCCCACCCACAGGGCACAGGGGTCCACAGGAAGAGAAGGTAGAAAGACTGTAAGAGCCAGAGATGACAGATGGCTCCACGGAAACAGAGTCTTCCAGGTACAGCAGGATTGATACACATAAACTCTCAGATACTAAGGCAGCATGCACAAGACCTGCAGTTTCCAACCAGCTTGGATACCAGCCCTGAGCGGAGGGGGGCATGGAAACAGGGTCCTACCCCTAATGAAGAAGTTATGTGCAGTTAATACCCATTGGGAAAGTGGGAGTCAGCTTGCCCCAGTGGAGTTCACTGAGTATATCAACCACACTCCAAGGCAGGCCCCATGGCCAGTAGTGATTGGCCAACACAAAATGAAATCCATGAATTTTTTGTGAACTTTTTATTTTATTTTGGCATGTTTTTTGTCTTATTTTTTGTTCGTTTGTTTGTATTGATTTTCATTTTCGGGTTTTTGTCAAGAGATGGAGAAAGAAGATAAAGTTGGATGAGGAGACAATTTGGGGAAATCTGGGAGAAGTTTGGGTAGTGAAAAATATATGGACAAATTTTATTTAAAAGTAAACATATTAAAACAGCTTATAAAACATCAATTTTCCCTGGTGCTGGAGGCTACCTGTCCAAAGCAGTTCATATTAAGTTTTGCCTTTAAGATACCTGCATTCTAGCAAACTTGTTCTGCCGTCCACTAAGGTCAGACCTGGGATGTCTCTGCTATTCAAGGATAGCAGCAAAATAACTGTAACTTGTTTTTGAACCCATGACTTCGGTAGCAAGCCTGAAACGTGAATGGGCAAAAGCCACTGAGAATGACCAGAAAGATTAGCTTTCAATTTGCAGTATTAATCTGCTGAAAGGGACATCTGTGGATGTCAACGAATTTCTTTACTCCTTAGCTGCTGGAGACACAAGTTCCCTGCTGTTCTTGTGACTCCCAATCATCAGTACCCCAAGTGTCCCGAGAAAGCCCTTGAAATCCTCAGCGTGGAGAACTGTGCTGTAAATAGAATCACCCATTTTATATGTGCTGCTGACAAAGTGTATTTCTGCAAAATTCTGCTGTGAACTTGACCTCAACTAAGAAGACATCATCCTGTCATGGGTGCTCCTTCTGTGGTGTCTGGGCTCCCCCTGCCCTCCTACCAAACTGGAGACAGGTTGAGCTTTCTTTCCTCTGACTGCCGATTGCGTGTCTGTGTGAGAAAGCATTGGTTTGGTTTTGCTTCCATTTCCAATAGATGAGCAAACTAGTACCTTCCTGAATCAACATCAAAGAGATGACCATTTCTAGACATGCCAGTAAGATTCTATTATTAATGCAAGCAGGGTCTGCACTGATGAAACCAAGTTTCCCTGCCCAGGTCCCCTTCGCACAGAAGCTTTGCCATATTGGGAGGCAGCCAAAGGCATCCTGCCTGCCATGTATTGTGGAACTTTCCCAAAAGAAGCTGCCCCTGGGCCTGCTGGGCAGCAGGGAGCCTTTTCCCAACTAGAGACAGCAGTAAATAGCCCAGGCCGAATGCTGCTCTGGGAGTCCTCCCAGCCTCACTCTCTGTAAATGCTAAAAGCTGGGGGTGTATGCTGTACAGTCCTGGAAACTACAGGACCATATTCCTTGTGGACCTGTGTTCTCAAGGCAGCAGACCTGTATCTTACCTGATCCAGAGAGAGACAGAGACAAAGAGACAGAGCGAAAAAGAGATTGTGAGATTTACTATTGTGTCTTACAGGCTGTAGTACAAATAGTCCAACTATGGCTAACTCACAAAAGAATGGCCAAGAAACCGCAGCTGTCTGGACCGAGAGACTGGATGTCTCAGCAGTCCTAATATGGTGCTGGAATCCTCTAGTCCTGGAGGATTCCTAGGGTCCTCAGTCTATGCTGGACTCCAAAAATAGGAAGCCCTAGTACCAGGCCAGATGTACTTTCCATTGAGAGTGAGGATAAGCAGGCAAAAGCTTCCTTCTTCCACATCTTCTTACATGGGCAGCTACCAGAATGTGTGGCCTGGACTTTGGATGGGTTCTTCTACCTCAAATAATTCAGTTAAGAAACTCTCTCACAGGTGTGCCTGCTGCTTTGGTTTTAGTTGATCCCAGATGCAGTTGGACTGACAGCCAAGGTTAGACACCCATAAGCAGGGACCGTTCCTGTGACCGTCCCTCACGTGACCTCCACACTCCCTCTGCTTTGCTCAGCCAGCCTCATAGGCAGGATGGAGGAGTTGCAGTTTGGTCGACTGAAATCAGCTGCTGAGCTGAGTGGTGTTTAGTCATCACCTGGGAAATTACGGCGGTGACTGAGAGAGAGGCGTGGCACCCACAGAGGAGTAAACAAGGGGCTAGTGTCCGGAGCCTGAGGCTGGAGCTGGATTCCATGAGGGAAGCCAAGGAACTGGCATAAGAGGTGGCTGTCCCCATGTGTAACTGGAGCCAGGAAGCCATCCACGCTAAGACACGATAAGCGTGAAGCTCATATCCGGAGGACAGGACTGCAAACTGTGCCAGGAAGACTTCCGTAGGTGGCAAAGGCGACAAGCTCAGGCAAGTTGGATAGGAGGACAGCCACGGCAGTGACCTGCCAATCAATCTTCTTCTTCTAGACCTTCCTCTCCCTAATCCAGTTCCCACTGTTAGGGACCAACCTCCCCAAAACACAGACCCTTTAACACCACTCTTTGTGTGCTGTCAATAACAGGTCTCTGTATTTCTCTGTGCATCAGTGGCATGAACACAGAACCAAGTTCCTCCGGGACAAAGCGTATTTAACCTTCTCTTTTATTCCTGGGGGTTGTCACAGTACGTTACGGGTCCTAAACACCCAGTAAATTCTTCCTAAATTATATCAGAGGGAAGAGGTCTTGAGTAGAGGCCAGGTGCCTGAAAACACCCAACCACTCTCAGAGATTATAAGAGAGCCAGTTGGCCGGGGGCAATGAAAATGGAAATGGAGAATATGACCCTCTAGATGTATATGAAACAGAATCAAGTCATTCTCTCGGCTCAAGGAATATGGCAGACGTACAGCTGCCAGTCCTACAGCTTTTCCACCAAAATGATTTTCCATTCCTTCAGAAAAAACGTTCCGATCTCAGCATCCCTTCAAAAGGAACTTGGTAAGGAAAGCCCACCTCCCCTCCTCTTGGTTGACAACCCGTTCTTCTGTCCCACAGCGCCTGCCAACTAGATGTGACATCAACAGCTCTGCAGAGCAGTTTTGGGGTAGGTGTTCCAATTCAGGCAAATGGCTCTGCTACTGCCTCTTCTTGTGATGCTGAAATCCCCCACCCGGAGTTTCCGCTAATAGTCTATGCAGCTCCCTCGCACCATACAGAAGAAAGTTGCTTGAAGTCCCATCCCCGGGAGACACGCAGGTTCTCATTTGAAGCCTTTGATCAAAATCTCCTCAGCATTAAAGATGATGTGATTCATGCACTTATCTGTTGGGACCATATTGAGAGCCTACCGTGGGCCACATCCCCGTAGCTCATAGTACCCTTAGAGGTATCAAGCTGCTGCTACATCTCTATGTCATCTTAGTCTCTAATCTTGTAGAATGAATGGTAGCTCACACTGCCCAGCACTTACGCCAAGTGTCCGTGAAGCCTTGCGCCTCGCCCTCCACACCCACAGATCCCAAGTCCAGAGTTCAGCCAACTATAGACCAGAAATATTCGGACACAAATCTCTGCGTGTGCTGAGCTTGTATGGCCCTTTTCTGGTTGTTGGCCCCTCAACATTAATAATATCTTAGTGCTATCGACGTAGCTTCCTCTAAAGCTAGTAGAGAAGACGGAAGAGTGGGCACTCACTTACCCGGCTTCCGGAAGGCCTTCAGAACAGGAGTGCTATAAAATGGAAGTTTCGTGGGTAGAATGGGTGAGGCATAGGGAGCAGAGGGGCCCAGAGAAGACTATAGCTCAACAGTCCACACCTGCAGAGCTAGAGCTACAAGGAAGCCTTGCTACTTATTCTGAAACCGAACAATTTAAAAATAAAAATCATTAACCTAAAAACAGAAGAGAACCTCTCACATACAGAAGGAACCCCAACAGTGAGCACAAGGAGAAGTCAGAGTGCCTGTTACAGTAGGGGGTCCCTCTGCCCTTCCTCCTCCAGCCCTGCTCTTTCAACCACCCCTTCCTCATACACAGCTGCCACACCGGACAGCCAAGGTTCGGAGTAGCATCCGGCTGGGGGATCAGGCCTAAACTTGCCTGTCCTTGAAGTGAGAATAGCTTACCCCTCCGGTGACCCTAAGTGTGTCACAGGCAAGTCCTCTCCAGCTCTGTGGTCACCGCTCTCTACATACAGGCCTTGTTCTTTCAGAGATTGCTCAGTGGTGCCAAAGACCCTGCCCTGAGGCTCAGCCCCATGGTGGGTGACTGTACGGATGCTTTTATTATATTCGGAGCCCGTCACTTCCTGTGTGGCGTTAACTCACACGAGTGAGTCACTTCTGTAGCGACGAAATAGCGGGGTCGGGTATCAGAGCAAACAAAGTCTACGGCAATCAGAAGTAAGGAATTTGCTCCTTACTCTCCCAGGTGACAGCGTCATCCCTCTGACCTGGCAGCCAGATGTCAGGGAGTTGAGTCCCAGCTACGGTGATTTGAATGAAACATATTGTTCAGCATCTCTAGGTGTCAGTTTTTCCACCCGTAAAATGGGTTGAAATGACTTATCGTACCAGGCGGTCATGAGGATTGTAAGAGTTAGCCCCTGCAAAACATTGAATGCTGGCTTGTGGAGAGTACTTGGTAATCTAAACACTTTGATTTTGTATTAAACATTATTATATTCTCTGCCTCAGTGACTGACTCCCATGTGCATTCTCCAATAGATCATCCTGGTTTCGGTTTCCAAACTTTGACCATCCTCATGCTATCATGGGATCTTTTTTCTGTTACTATTTTTGTCTTTCTCAATTTATAAAACATGAATAAGTCTGAAATTGTGCAGCAGTATTTCTGTAAAATATGTCCTCATTCTCGTTGTGTAAAGTTAAATAATAAAAGCAAGTGATACTTGATGTATATGAAAACGTCCTTATTTTGCTCCCAACCTGAGTTACATAAAATGAGAAATAAAATACTAGCTCCCCAAACAAGGAGAAGCAGGGGGACTAGCCATGACTCCATCGACAGCTGAGGGCTGTATCCAGCCTGTTCTCTTCATGAAAAGGCATCAGATGTAGAGTTAGAACATCTTTTCTCCGCACTTACCAACCCTACACTGACAGAGGATTTCCTTGTCAATCCTGGTCCCAGCTCAGTAACTATAATCATTTCATGGGTTTTTTTTTTAATTTGCATTTTTCCTTTGGCTCCTGAGCCTTCTAAAACCAAATATATTATCTGCCTACTCAGCTTTCCCATCTCAAATGCCACTCTCTGCCCTGGTTCCAGTCTATCCTGCTAGGTCGGCATTTTTCCCAGGAAGACTCTCTGGATCTCCCTTCTTGCTTCATGGATATTCTATTGAACCTCAGTCTGCTCGGCTGCTCCCAGAAGTTAGATCTGTCACAAGCTTTGATCAAAGGAGCAGGGCATACTTTAATGTACATCAACCATACATTAATAGGGAGTACTCTTGAGTCTCTGTACAGCAGTCAACCAACTGCGGGAGACGTAGCAAATGACTATAAAACAATGTTTTGTATCAGGTGATTTTGCCCAAGCTTGGTCAACGTAAGTGTTAGGTGCATGTCGGATGTTACATAGGTTAGGTATATTCAATGTGATTTTATATTCATGATAATTTCAACTTTCATGCCTACCAGGATGTGTGTCTAGATTTTCTTTTCGCCATCATGTTTTTGAAAGAATATGATAAAAAAATTGTATATATTTAAAAATTTCTTCATTTTTTGCCTTCTAGAAAGTCTAAAACCCTTAATTACAGTGACTTCAAAAATCTGTGTGAAACGCCAGAGCTGACAAGTGTCTAACACAGCCAATGTATTTTGTCGCCGGCCCACCGGGAATCTCTATGTATCATGACCGGCATCACTAAAATCTTAAATCTCTCACCAAGCTCAGAGTTACCTTGCTGCACTGTTGTGAGAAACTTCTCAGCAGTCCTCCTAAGATAGATTAGTTCCTTCAGTTCTGAGTTCCTATGTAGCTGTTGAATCTAGAGGTCACTGCAGTTTCCTCGAGGGCTAATCTGATGGGATGAACAAAATCCTCCACCATCCACCAATTCCAAATCCAAACACTCAGCCAGTTACAGACCAAAACTCTTCAGACAAAAATCTATATGTGTGCCGAACATATGCAACCCTTTTCTGGTTGTTAGCCCCTAAATATTGATGCTATATTATTAATATTTGCATAGCATTTATATTTTGTTGGGTGTTATCTGTAATCTAGAGATGATTTAAAGCATATGAAAGGGTTGCACAGGTCTCAACCACTATACCATCTTATATGGTGGACCTGAGCATCTACAGAAGGTCCTGGAATCCACCTCCCACAGACACTGCCTATCTTATTTAACGGTCACAGCAATACTATGAATGTGGATGCTATTATTTTCCTCATTCCCCTGAGTAAGATCCCAAGGTTTGGAGAAATTAAGCCAGATACCATAAAGGTATGTTGAAAATGCAACTTAACGAAACCAAGTCTTTTCTTTTTCTTCCTTTCTTTCATTTCTTCTTTTTTGTTTTTGTTTCTTCTTTTTTCAATTTATTTTTATTTATGTGTGTGTCCGTGTAGGGGTGTCTGCATCTGCCCAAAGAGGGCATCAGGTCCCCTGGCTAGGGACAATTGGAAGCTGATGTGCACAGGAGAATTGAACCCAGGGCCTCTGGAAGAGCAGCAAGCACTACTCATTGCAGAGCCATCTCCAAAGCATCAAATCTTTTTGGACAACTACATTTCTTGCAATGCAAATGATAAATTCTATAGGCTTTTTAACACTAAGTACACAAAATAAATTATAAATTTATTTCAGGAAAGCAGACGAGCTTGAGACCTTTGGTTGCTCTCAGAGTCTGAAGGTTGAAGGTGGCTATGGGAGAGGTGCTGATGAGGAACATGGTCTTACAGGGCTTGGGCTCAGATTTCAACCCAAGAATACCAAGTGCCTTCCTGATCTAGTCCAGCAGCTTTTTGTTTGTTTGGACCATCTGGTCCAATTAGCTGTCTGTGGTTAATAATGGGGCAATTTCCCATTTCTTAAGAAGACAGACTTGAGCTTCTCTTGGAGATGCGAGGGCTACACTCCAACAACATTGGCAGACACTGAATGGAGCCTCTGTCCCACCTCCCGTGTTCATTCATTCCCTAAGGCCAAGAATGGAAGGTGAGGTGTGCACAGTAGACCACTGTAAAAATGAGGTGAAGAGTTAGTCTGCAGGGGAGAAACAGTGGAAGGAGAGGCGCTCAGTGCATCCTTGATGTTCTCTTGTTAGGAGTCTACAGTAGTCTCGGCCGAGTTAAGAAACAGGGATTCAGGAGAGGATGGTGAACTTGGGTGAGACACATTTAGTGAGTATAGTATACACTTGTAGCATCTGTGTGGTTCCTAAGGAACACACAGGCTTGCACACTGTTGGGCATAAGATTCCAGATTTAGAGGATGAGGTCTACCCAAAAATCAAAGAAGTCACCAATCCACCAGAGCCACAAAACTGGAAGAGTGTGGTGGCCAACAACAGCATCCTCTCTGTGAGGATCAGGTGAAGACCCGCCCATGAGAGATCACAGGGGAGCCATCAGAGAGATGTGGAGTCATCGTGCAAAGGAATCTAATTTCACACAGGAAAAGTGAAAGAAGCCAGTCTCCAAAAAGCAAATATCATGGTTTTCCCTCATATGTAATTCCTTGATTTTTACATAGATACATGCAATCATGTGTGTATATAGGTTTGAAAGCAGAAGTCAAACTTCTCTGGAGTGAACATGTCCAGTCTTTTAACATTGGACAAAGATGTGGCCACCTGCAAAGTTCATGCTTAAGAACAGCACAATCGAGTTCTAGTCATAACTATCCTGAGCCCTATATGGCCCAGAGGTCACAGGTTAGACTCAACTGGCAGAGCAATGGTCTCAATCTGTGGGTCACCACCCCTTTGGGGGTCGAATGATTCTTTCACAGGCTGATGGTCACCTTAGATCATCAAAAGTTATAGATATTTATGTTTTGATTTATAACAGTAGCAAAATTACAGTTATAAAGTAGCAATGAAAATAATTTTGTGGGTGGGGGTCACCACGACATGAGGAACTGTGTTAAAGGGCCGCAGCATTAGGAGGGTTGAGACCCACTGTGCTAGAGAACAAAGAAAACTAACAGGAAGGGGTGGGGTATGAAAGGGGGTGGGGCGTGGAAAGGAACATGCACATTGCGCAACATATATTTGAATTACAATGTCCTCATGTTAAATAAATAAGATCTGCTTTTGGGATGCTCTGTCATTATAAAGAAAGGAAGGAAGAAAAGATATAGGACAATAAAGGCCAAAAGCATCTGTTAGTTTTAGTGATTAGGCAGTCCCTGGTCACTTAGACACGCATAATTTCAGAATGTTCAGTGAGAGCCGCAATTTGGCAGAGTGAAGGGTGGATACAACCATCTCTTTGTGACTTTCGGTTCAGTCTTACCCTAGACAATAGCCATTATTCACACGCATGTGCACACCGAGACATGTTGAGTTAGCCAATGGGCACACACGAAAGTCAAAGCGGGTCTTACAACCAGGTCCCCAGACCCTGAAGGCATCCAACCAACCTTCCTGCCTCTTCGTTTGTCTGTTAAATGAGTTCCATTGTTAAGGACGCAGTGTGTTCTCCAGACATCCCTTAACCTTGGCAGCCATGATCCTTTGTGCTCACTGTAGGCTGCCTTTATTTTCAGACCAGCGACTGGAATGACAGGATGGTTCTCAGTTCCACATTCATCCACTGTGCTCTGGGAGGGACGTCAAGATGGTGGGAACACAGGATGAGAACGAGGGAGCAGGAGTCAGACAGATCCCCGACAGACAGACAGGTGCAAATATGGCTCTTGGTTGGCCAGCTAGGCCCACGTGTCTAAAAGATTCCATAACCTCCTAAAACAGCACCACCAGTTGGGAACCACGGATTTAAACACAAAAATTTCACATTCAAGTCATAACCCTGAGTTTCTTGAACTGACCACTGCTTTGGGGATCTTTAGACAATGATCTCCAATATATGGTAGATGGAGAATGAGGGGTAATTACTGCCCCCTTCAAGAATACTGCAGTCTTTGTAAATAGGTGAATTTGAATTTGCCTACATTACATATAACCTGCAAAAATGTAATAATTATAATTTTCAATCCATTAACTAATTAGTTTTATGAAGGACAATCCAATAGGAGGTATTTTTACCTCTTTCTACTCTGAACCATCTTCTGTTTAGGTCCCATTGATAACAGTACACGAACTCACTCAGCCTTCAATCCATTGTCTCAAAACCATGATTTATGGTAGAAATGTGCCCTGTCTATTAGAGGAACAAAGGCATCTGTTTCCTACAGAATACATCAATGGTATGTATTTTAAAACTCCAATGTTCCACTTCTTAATTCTTCTGGTACAGTACAAATAGATTTTTAAAGGCTTTTAGATTTATTCATCTAATTTTTGTGTGTATTAGCATTTTAGCTGCATGTATATGTATTACATGTGTGTCTGGTGCTCACAAAGGTAGCCCACAAATACATTTTATTACACACTTGTGGTTTTCTTTATCAGAAAAACAATGATTTTTTTTCACTGTTGATTAAAGTGACATTATAAGTCATAAAAAATTTAATATCTGAACTTTTACACTATCCAGGCTCCTGGTGTCATTCTTGGTGAAATTCGGTTTCAACCATTCTTTGACTATGCACACAGCGGAGGTGAGCCTATCAGAATCCAGGGCTGGCAATAGAAAGGACCAAAGGCTCTGGGGAAACCCACCAGGGTTCTTCACAAAGTCCCTGGCCTGGAGGCTTCTCAATTCACAAAGCAGAGTTAATTATGATTACCTCTTCCTTTCATTCTTTTTCCCCATTTCTCACTCTCCCCTTCCCTTCCCTTCCCTTCCCTTCCCTTCCCTTCCCTTCCCTTCC
>JABTXL010003755.1:436683-456933 GCA_025134845.1 Neodon shergylaensis | reverse complement strand
CTTCCCTTCCCTTCCCTTCCCTTCCCTTCCCTTCCCTTCCCTTCCCTCTTTCATAGGGTCTTGTTATATCCAACTGTGTCTCAAGACAGTATTCAAGAAGCCATCCTGCCCCAGCCTCCTACCCCAGGGCCTCACTGGTCCTTTATTTAACAGAGTCATTGTGGATATCCCTGACCCAGAACCAAGTGACAGAAAGTGTATATGGTAGGAATCCTACACAAGCAGAGAGCACTGTGGCCTGCCCTTTGGGAGCACACTAACTGGAGATGTCGAAATTACAATATCCGTGGTGAGTGTTAGGAGGTCAGGCCTCTGGGCAGTGATTGGATAATGAGGACAGAGACCCAGAGGGATAAGACTTTGAAAAGGGAATCCCAGTCCACTGCCTTGCCTTTCTGTCCCACAACACTACAGTGAAAAGGTGGCCATGGACCAGATATTGGGTCCTTACCAGACCCCAGATCTCCTAGACACCCTGACTTCAGCTTTCCCAGCCTCCATAAACATGATGAACAAGTGCTTGCTGACTAAACTACACAGACTATAGTATCCTTGTTACAGCAGCGTGAGCTAAAGTAGGCTGATAGGAGAGGCCAAACTTACTTCCTTAGCAAGGGGATGTTGGCATGACCAAGTTTAAACAACCGAGTACAGAATCCCATTCTTCAGTGGGATGAAGCCATCAGTTGGAAGCCAACTGTGTCCCACCTGGCGTGGTTCCTTTGATTTTGTGTTGAGTGCATCCATAGTCTATTTGGCCTTCCGTCTCCCTGGGTCCACCTAGAACAGGCTATAGGCCCCAGGCACACACACATACCAAACATAGTCTCTCCCTGTCCTATCTTTGCTGGGATAGAAGCCTGTCCCACTTCCAGAAGCTTCCATCATCGTCGGACTATCCTATACCCTGCAGAGAATGCAAGACCCTTCCCTAGTACCCTGTGGTGCCAGGCCCCATCACGCTGCCCAAGCAGGCTCAGCTCCCTTTGAACCCAATTCCCTGTCTTGTGACCCCCACAGGTTCTCTCAGTTTCTCCAATTTATCCGGCCCATTTCCAACAAGGCCTTTGTACAAGCTTCATCCAACCCCAAACAACCGGCTCTCCACGCACGTACGTTCATACTGCCAGGTCCTTCCGCCTCCTCCTCAGAATAGCCTTGCCCCTTGTTGGTAAAAGTGACAAGGTCCCCTCAGCCTCCACCGCCCCTGCTTGCCAGCTTCTTCTCCACCACCTATTCAGTCCTGGCATGTTAGGTATCTGGAGATCAAGGTCCTTGACCACATGGTTCCTAGGATGACCTTTTCCCAATCCCACATCCAGAGCTGCAGAATTAAGGGTAGAGGAAGGTCTGACATACCACTTAGAGATTAGCTCATCCTTTCCCTGAGAAGGGCAGAGCCTGCGCATAAACCGTGAACACGGCCGAAGACACATGTCTTCTTAGGAGAGCAGAGGAACAGGACCACGTCCTAGGGACCCTGCTCTCCTCATCACCCCTCATCCCGGATAGAGACAAGGCTCCAGCTCTTGGGCAGACTGTAAGCTGCGTGTGCTGGGCCGCAGCCTGGGTTGTAATTGTTTAATTCTGAACACCTTCCTAACTCTTTCCAAGCACCAGCCCTGGACAGTAAAAACAAAAAACTATCCAACCCTCGTATCCTACTGCATGGTTCAAACAACAGTACTTTAAAAAAAATGTTAAAATGATCTCTGTCTGCAGGTAACAAGAATCTGGCTTGCCGAGGTATTAAGAAAGGCAGGTGAGCGTCAGGAGGCAGCATCTGTGTTTTGCTGTGTTTAATTGATGCTTCTTTTCAGACAGTAATTAGAGAGTAGGAAACTCTTGTCAGTGGGCTACACGCATGCACATGTGCACACACACACACACACTCATGACCCAGGCATCCTTTACCCCTACCTGCACCAACAGGAAGTGCATTTCCTTGTCATTTCATAAGTGACTACTCACCGCCCCCTCGACCGGTATAAGTTCCTTGAGGGCTGACACATTTTGGCTGCCTTTCTCATCACGATACGCTGAGCCCCTGGTAGAGGGCAGGCACGTAGATGGATTGGTAGGTGCACGCTGAACAAGGAAGCAATGGGCACACTACATAGAAGGCTGTTTTGTGGGATTTGTGAGGGTCAGGGGCTTTCTTCCCTGTTTACTCGACATGAGACTAGAAATTAAGACACTGAATCTAAATACTAATGAACAGAGTATGTCTCAGCGCTCTGTGTGTGTATGTAGGTGTATGTTGGGGGTAGAAGCAGGGAGTGTTTGTGTATACACATGTGTATGATGGTCGGAGGTCAATGTTGAATATCTTCCTTAGTTCTTAATTTTTGAGACAGGGTCTTACTGAACCTGGAGCTCACTGATTTGGCTAGCCTGCCTGGCCAGCAAGCTCCAGAGATCCACCTGCCTGTCCCTGTGTCCTCAGTGCTGGCATGACAGAGACACATCACAGTACCCAGCTTTGTACATGATGGGTGGGATCTAAACTCGGGTCCTCATTCTTGCAAGGCAAGAACTTTACCAACTGGTCCATCTGCCCAGCCCTTGAATATGGCTCAGAAGTGGTCAATTCTGGTAAACCATCATTCTTCCTGCTCATGTGTGTTTTCTACCAGCATGTGCCCTGAATCTCCAAAGCCACTGGCTGTGCCGTGCCCACAATAGAGCTAATTACTGGGATCTCGCAACAGTGTGCCCCACCGCCTGTGCTGAAGAGGACAGGCCATCCTGGGTTAAGTTATGGATATCACGCATGCATTCTAAGTTATACCACATTCCCCACAGCCCCAAAAGACCCCATTTGACCCATCATGGTCTGCAATCTTGACTTGGGTCCTTATTTTAAAAGTACTATGATAATCTATTGGTTTTCCTAAGTCCGTCTTCCAGAAAATATTCAAAACAGAAAGTAATGAATTTTCAAGGTTTCTAAATGATTCCGATGAGCAGTCACCTTTCTTGCTTCATTCATTAGCTTAACACATTGAATTAATTTGCACATGCATTCTGATTTGCATAAAAGGACCATGGGAACTTCACACTGATCCACGTATAGCCTGACAAAGCATTGTTTTGCTTTCTATCACATTCTATTTCAGGCAGAGCCATGTCTCCCTCCCTTTCTCTTGTCATTTGAAAGTGGCCAAATGTCACCTATCTCTCTTCGATAAACTTGAAGTCACTGCTTGATATCCAGTAGAAAATAAAAAGTCGCAGCTAAAACGAAATCTCTGCCCTCAGATACACTCCTTAAAATAAGGATGCCAGAAAGCGGAAATGATACGCCACTGGGAAGACTAGTCCGGTACTTCGCAACTGGGTTTCCCAGTTCCTACTTGAGCTCAGTGGTTTTCACTTATCACGACTTCACTGCAGGTTTCGTCTGGAAAATGTAGAGACCCGAGCCTGGACACTCAGAGGCGTCTGCCCTGTCTAGACGAGCTGTCCGCACTACTCAGCAAGCTAAGAGAAAGAATTTTGCTTTCCCTCAGAACCAGTCATTAAGTCGAGGATCCTTGTCCCAGTCCTGCCCTGTCATCTGTTTCTCCAGCACTCCCCCTCTCCCCATGCCACCCCTACTCCTCACCCCACTCCAGCCCAACCCTGCGTTTCCAAGGCAGAGGGAACAAGAAGGAAGCGGAGCACATAGAATCTCTGCTCCTAGGCAGATGTGGTGGTGCACGCCTTTAATCCCAGCATGCGAGAGGCAGAGGCAGGCGGATCTGTATGAGTTCAAAGCCAGCCTGGTCTACAAAGTAAGTTCCAGGACAGCCAGGACTACACAGAGAAACCCTGTCTCCAAAACTGAAGAAGAAAAAGAAGTCTCTGCTCTTTTACTCACAGGAAGCATAGCGTTGAGGGGAAAAGGGTGGGGCTGTTATATTCTTTTAAGGCTGGCATTTTTCCGGATAACTCATTTTTTTGAAAAAGAATTGATCAATACTGAAAGGTATGCACTTTACATGTTTCCTGGTCCTCTGATCACACGGAGTATGTGAGGTTATCAGAGCATATATATGATCTGGAAGTGTGGAGGATGTACATGGCTATTGAGAGTTCTGGAAGATATACATACTTCCCTGGAGTGGCAGAGTATGTATTCATATGTATTCTATTGTTCCAGGAGGTACATATGTTTCTCTGGAGCTATTGGAGCCTATATATTGCTGCCTGGAATGACACCGAGAAGGAGAAGGAGAAGATGGTGACCCAAACCTGTGGTGGGTGGGAAAGGGCGGTGGGGGAGGGGTTGGAAATATGCACGAAGAAGAACGAATAAATATAACAGTATCCATACCGGTAACCATCTAGGGAGGGGGCTAAGTGGGCTGTGCTCAAGTTCTGATTAATGATAACAATGCAAATTTCACCTTTCAGCACTCTGGTAACCAAAGGCCCAAGTTGTTCTGATAGGCGCAAGACCCCCACACATTCGAAAAAAAAACAAAATCAATCCTTTTTACACATTCCAGCTTGTCCAGGAAGTCCTGTGCAGCCAGGTGCATCTGGCAGCAGAGCCTGAGGCTGACTTGCCCAGGCTCCAGCATTGCCGGTGCCAGCCGCGGGCCTCTAGGTGGCGCGGGTGGGTTTGCAGCGAGGGGAAGCCTCTAGGCTGGACTGTTAGTAAACTCACAGGCGGGACTGGGGAGCAGTCAAGAGAAAGTTCCCGAGAGAGCTCTTCAAAATAGAAAGTTAGTGGAGCTGGCGGCAGAGGTGTGCCTGGTCGCTGTCACCCGGCTGGCCCCAGGATTGTAGAGTACCTACTTCAGAAAGGACGCTGGCGACAGCCTGTGAAGCCTACCCTCCATCCCTTACCTGCGTGCCTTCTCCGGAGACCCATCCTCTCGCCGCCCCGCTGCGGGGAGAAGCTGACCTCACTCGGGCACCAGGTAAGCCTCGGTTCTTCACTTTTGGTTTTCCGTATTCTTGAACTGTGGACGAAACTGAGGTGTCCTTGGCTAGGAAGGATCCCGGGTACATTTTTGAAATGCATGTCATTTTTGGGTTGCGTTTGGACAAGCGTTCCTGATTACTGTGTGTCTGTGCTACCAGTTCGCAGACCTGAGGTTGTTCCTTTGTTTTGAAGAAAATATCAGAAACCCAATTCTGCTATTGAGTGCACTTTGATTCGACTGCCAAACTGTGTTGCAAACTGTAGTATTTATGCTCCCAAAACAACACGTGCTGCCGTCCGTGGGGGTGTGGAGGGAAGAACAGAGCTTCTCTGCTTGCTCCCGACTGACCCACTGAGGACAAGCAGTACCTGGGACTTTGGCGAGGTTCTCTCCACCTGCCTCTACCCAGGGTCGTTTCAGTGTCCTGAGAGACTAACTATTCAGTTTGGGGGTTCCAATCAAGTCTGAGACCCAATGCCATAGTCCTATGTCGTGGGAGGAGAGGGAGGGAGTATGGTGGCTAGGTCTTTGTGACACTTGAGGTTTTCATTGCCAACCAAAGTGTTCCGAGGCATAGGGTAGGGGTTGTTTTCCCAGCCTTTGCACGAGAGGCTCCTGCGGGGCAAAATGTGTGATCTCGGGGCAGATGGGACAGCAGGTAAGGTCCCTGCTAGTGTCTCCCTGCTGTGTTGCTTGGATCCATATGGCCAGGGGCCAGCTAAGGCAAGAGAGGTGACATGAGCAGAAGTCCTGGTCAGTCAGAGTCCTGGATACAGCAGGACACACACCGTCTCACAGGACTCAAATGGCAGTGGAGAGACGTGGCATGTGACAGGATCGACTTCTTCCCCACTTCCCCAGCGGGCCACTACCCTGCTGTTTTAAAGTGGTATTTGGGGACATTTTCAAACCCAGAGTGAAACTGAGGTTTGTTCAAAGTGTCAAAGCATCAAAGTGGCAAAAAAAAAAAAAATGGGAAAGAGCAGGGACATTCGGCTGTATGACAGACACTCTAAGTCATGGTCACTTCAAACCTAAGCCACTTCAAGAGCGTGACTTAGAAGGACTTACCATTAGGAAACGTCCCAACAACTGACCATACAGACCCTCGCTGGTGGGGACAGCGGGGTGTACGTCCTGCCTCTTGCCATTTGTTCCTCTCTGTCAGTTTGTGATGGCATTGTTCGAGGGTAGTCCTGGAAGGCCCCATCTTCGGAAGGAAAAGCTAAACAGGATTCGGCTGAAGTAGTGTGCTGACTCCCTAGCTATAAGCTTTGACCAGTTGGTTGGTTTTTGCTGTTGCTTGTTTTGTTCCATGCTGAGGAGCTGTCTAGAGAATCCCACGCAGGCTCTTCATGATAGTTGCGAAGTGCCTTGGCATTCAGGAGAAATGGTACCTCGCGGTTTGTGTTGGGATCCTTTCCCGGCCTGATGCACACCTACCTGTCTCCGGATGCTGAGCAGCAGCAGCTGCCAGCTGCAGCCCTCCAGAGTAGGAAAGGGTGACCACTGACAGTCTGCCGTGCGCTGTGATGCCCAGCTAGGAATCTCAGCAGTTTCCATGCGCTGGGGGAGGTAATGACATTTTCTATTTTCCGAGTCCTCTGGGAGCATCTATATTTGTGGAGATCTGACAGATAACGCCTGTCTTCGTGCCCGGCTCAGTGCTGCCGCTGTGAGGCCACCCCACATTTGCTCTGAGAGTGAAGACAGACCTTGCCCTATTTCCCACCACCACTTCCATAGGGTTCAAACCCAGGTTGATTAGTCTCGTTCTGAAGCGTCTTCTAATGTGAAGGTCCCTTAGGTCCCAAGGGGCCGTAGAGAAGCCAGGTCAGTTCACATTCCTTTTGGGGATGGTGGGAGTGTATTTTGTGGTTTCTAAAGAATGGAATTTATTCTCAAGGAAAGGCCCAGGAACCCAGCTTCAAAGACTCAAGCAAATCTAAAATTCAAACACAGGAGCTGTAAACAGGATGGCATTTTGGCAGCGAGCCCCTCGCTGCTTAAATGGCTCAGCTGCAGGCTGACTTGGTTTTCCCTTACTCCCCTGGCCTGCCCAGCAGCTTGGTGCACACCCCTTCGCAGCTCTACTCTGGCCTCTGTTCCCTCAATTATCCTAGATGCCTCCTGCCCGTTTGTGCCTTTGATGCTGCTTTAGGTTTTGCATTAGCTAATTCCATCCACCAATAGCATCATTAATTAGCCCACATTAAACTCACTCAGCAATTAGGAAACAAAGGCTCCAGCCATCATCTCCGTCCTTCCCCTTCCAGGCAGTCCTTGAATCTGAACATTTTAGGTAGGACTTTTATTTGATCTACAGGGTCATTTTGTTTTCCATGAAGCAAAGAGTTCTGGGGAGATGGCTGAGTAGGTAACTCACTTGCTGCATGAGCACAAAGACCAGAATTCAGATCCCCAGGACCCAGATAAAAGTCTGGTGAAGTGGAGGCAGGGGAACTCTCTGGACCATTAGCTAGGCTAGTCGCATGCTGAGCTCTGGATTCGGAGAGGAGATGGGGTTTCAGTGAACAGGGAGCCACTGAGGAAGACGCCAGGACAGCAGCCTCTGGCCTTCACACACATGCATACATGTGAGCCCTCATACAGCAGAAGCATTTTTTTACGCATGCTGCCCCTGTTTTCAACAGAAGTGAGGCTCAAAGAAGCCCTCCGACTGGCCTAAAGCCACATAGCTAGTCATGACCAGGAGAACACTAATCATTGCGTTGGACGGAGCACTCGGCGTGCACGGGCATCAGACTGAACGCGTAACTTGTAATTGGGATTTGGGTGGGGACTGGAACTTGTGTCCTCTGCATGTGAGGAGACCCGTAACGTCAACCAACCGTGCTGGAGTGAGCAACTCACAACTTCATACGCTTTTAGTTGCCATGGTTGTGACAACCCCAGGCACCCATTTCCTCACTTCCTGTCCTGATCACGGGGGCGCCCAAGAAACAGTTGAAGTTCTGATCTTGGTGAATCATTGTGACAAAGGCTTGGTCACTGGAAAGAGTAGAGAATTTGGAGCTTTTGATAGTTATAAGGAAAAAAGTGTCAGTCATAGGCAAATACCGATCGTTCTGTCTAATGTGGATTGGGGTTCAGGTATCCCAATTCCTTGGCTTCTGTTAATGCAGATGAATGAAACCTCACTGTACTTAACTTTCAATCCTTGTCCTAGGGCAGCAGTTTACAACCTGGGGATCAAAAGACCCTTTCACAGGGGACTGCTTAAGACTGTCTGAAAACACAGATATTTGAATTACAATTCATAACAGTGGCAAATTTACAGTTTTGAAGTAACAACAAAAATAATCTATGTATGGCTGGGGTCACCACATTATGAGGAACTGAATTAAAGGGTTGCAGCATTAGGAAGGCTGAGAACCACTGTCCCAGGATGTCACCAGCTCTCGCTAAGAATGGTTAGCTCTGGGGGCTGGAGAGATGTCTCAGTGGTTAAGAGCATTGCCTGCTCTTACAAAGGTCCTGAGTTCAATTCCCAGCAACCACATGGTGGCTCACAACCATCTGTAGAGAGGTCTGGCGCCCTCTTCTGGCCTTCAGGTATACAGACAGAATATTGTATACATAATAAATAAATAAATAAATAAATAAATAAATAAATAAATAAATAAATATTAAAAAAAAAGGAATGGTTAGCTCTATATAATCAAAGCAAGAAGGCAGCTTTGTCGGGGGCTTAGCGGGGGAGCATTCGTTCAGTGTGTGTTCGAAGGTCCTGTAGTTTGTGCTACTGCAGTCTAGCGTCTTCCTTTCCCCACTGCGCATGTGCATTCCACAAGGATAAACCCATTAATCATCTGAGTCCAAACTACATGAGACACAGTCTCCAAAAAAAGAAAGGTACTGTTAACAGATAGTATTTGATACCTAGATACAAGACACTAAGAGGCGAAACAAATTCTGAAATAAAACTCCTGAAAATAACAGAGAATTTTGTCAAATCGTTTTAATCCTGGTATAAAGCACTTTGGGAAATGACACAAAGATAATAAATGGAAAGATAATGAATAGAAAATGAGATGTCCCCATTTTAGTGACAAGCAGAAGATTGCCAAAACTCTTCTTTGAAAAGCTGCACATTGAGCCGGGTTATTTGACAATTCTGTTCCTAGTTTTGTGCCAGACTGTCCACAGTGGCTGTATTAGTTCAGACATGAAGGCAGAAGGAGTCACTATTTGGGGAAAGAACAAGAACTAGACAGAACAGAGAATGACATGTATATATGAAAATTACATACATTACTTTGTATTCTAACTTAAAAGCAACTTTAAAGAAATATTGTAAATCTCTCTCACGATATAAAGACTGGTTTTTACTTCTCAAGCTCCCTAGTCTCACATGTTCAAATAGTGAATGGTTAAAGGCATTTGGGGTAGGAACAAGCGTAATGAATGTCAAGTTCACCAGCACCATGTCAAACTGTATGAAACAGACAAATAAGACACAGAACGGGTGATCTGGAGACCTGACCACCTTTTTTTAAATTGATATTTATTGAGCTCTACATTTTTCTCTGCTCCCCTCCCTGCCTCTCCCCTCCCCTTCAACCCTCTCCCAAGGTCCCAATGCTCCCAATTTACTCAGGAGATCTTGTCTTTTTCTACTTCCCGTGTAGATTAGATCCACGTATATCTCTCTTAGAGTCCTCATTGCTGTCTAAGTTCTCTGGGATCGTGATTAGTAACTGGTTTTCTTTGCTTTATGTTTAAAAACCACCTATGAGTGAGTACATGTGATATTTGTCTTTCTGTGTCTCCATCCATTTGCCTGATAATTTCAAGATGTCGTTATTTTTTCTGCTGTGTAGTACTCCATTGTGTAAGGGTACCACATTTTCCTTTTTCCATTCTTCGGTCGAGGGGCATTTAGGTTGTTTCCAGGGTCTGGCTATGATAAACAATGCTGATATGAACATAGTTAAGCACCTGTCCTTGTGACACAGTTGAGCATCCTTTGGATATATACCCAAAAGTGGTATTGTTGGGTCTTGAGGTAGGTTGTTTCCTAATTTTCTGAGAAATCATCACCACACTGATATCCACAGGGGCTGTACCAGCTTGCACTCCCACCAACAATGCAGGAGTGTTTCCTTGCCCCACATCCTCTCCAGCATAAATTGTCATGGGTGTTTTTGATCTTGGCCATTTTTAAAGGAGTGAGATGGAATCTCAGAATTGTTTTGATTTGCATTTCTCTGATGACTAAGGATGATGAACATTCCCTTAAGTGTCTTTCAACCATTTTAGATTCCTCTGTTGAGAGTTCTCTGTTTAGGTCTGTATTCCATTTTTTTTATTGGATTATTTGTTCTTTTATGACCAATTTCTTGAGTTCTTTATATATTTTGAAGATCAGACCTCTGTCTGATGTGGGGTTGGTGAAGATCTTTTCCCATTCTGTAGGCTGCTGTTTTATCTTGTTGACTGTGTCCTTTGCTTTACAGAAGCTTTTCAGTTTCAGGAGGTCCCATTTATTAATTGTTTCTCTCAGTGTCTGTGCTACTGGGGTTATACTTAGGAAGTGGTCTCCTGTGCCAATACATTCAAGAGTACTTCCCACTTTCTCTTCTATGAGGTTCAGTGTGGCTGGCTTTATGTTGAGGTCTTTGATCCATTTGGACTTGGGTTTTGTGCATGGTGATAGATATGGATCTATTTTCATTCTTCTACATGTTGATATCCAGTTATGCCCGCACAATTTGTTAAATATATTTTTCCATTTGATATTTTTTGCTTCTTTGTCAAAAATCAGGTGTTCGAAAGTGTGTGGATTGATATCCGGGTCTTCTATTAGATTCCATTGGTCCTCCTGTCTGTCCTTATGCCAATACCAGGCTGTTTTAAGTACTGTAACTCTGTAGTAAAGTTTGAAGTCAGGGATTGTGACGCCTCCAGAAATTCTTTTATTGTACAGGATTATTTTGGCTATCCTGAGTTTTTTGCTTTTCTATATGAAATTGAGTACCATCCTGTCAAGGTCTGTGAAGAATTTTGCTGGGGTTTTGATGGGCATTGCATTGAATCTGTAGATTGCCATTTTTATTATGTTTATCCTACCTATACAAGAGTATGGGAGATCTTTCCATTTTCTGGTGTCTTCTTCAATTTCTTCCTTCAAAGATTTAAAGTTCTTGTCATACAAGTCTTTCACTTGTTTGGTTAGAGTTACTCTGAGATATTGTACGTTATTTGTGGCTATTGTGAAGAATGGTGTTTCTCTGATTTCTTTCTCAGCCCTTTTATCATCTGTATACAGGAGGGCTACTGATTTTTTTTTATTAATTTTGTATCCTGCTACATTACTGAAAGTGTTTGTGAGTTGTAGGAGTTCCTTGGTAGAATTTTTGGGTTTGCTTATGTAAATTATCATATCATCAGCAAATAGTGAGAGTTTGACTTCTTTTCCAATATGTATTCCCTTGATCTCCTTTTCTTGTCTTATTGCTCTAGCTAGGACCTCAAAAACTATATTGAATAGATATGGAAAGAGTGGACAACCTTGTCTTGTTCCTGATTTTAGTGGGATCACTGTGAGTTTCTCTCCATTTAGTTTGATGTTGGGTTGGCTTGCTGTCTATTGCTTTTGTTATGTTTAGGTATGTTTCTTGTATCTCTGCTCTCTCCAAGACCTTCATCATGAAGGGATGTTGTATTTTGTCGAAAGCTTTTTTCAGCATCCGATGAGATGATCATGTGGTTTTATTTTTCAGTTTGTTTATATGGTGGATTATGTTGACAGATTTTCATATGTTAAACCATCCCTGCATCTCTAGAATGAAGCCGACTTGATCATGGTGGATGATGGTTCTGATGTGTTCTTGGATCCTATTTGCCAGTATTTTATTGAGTATTTTTGCATCAATGTTCATGACTGAGATTGGTCTGTAATTCTCTTTCTTAGTGATATCTTTATATGGTTTGGGTATCAGGGTAATTGTAGTCTCATAAAAAGAGTTCGACAATGTTCCTTCTGTTTCTATTGTGTAGAACAATTTGAGGAGTATTAGTATTAGTTCTTCTTTGAAAGTCTTGTAGAATTCTGAGATGAAACCATCTGGTCCTGGGCTTTTTTTGCTTGTTTGTTTGTTTTTTTTTTTTGTTTTTGTTTTTGGTTGGGAGACTTTCTATTTCTTCAGCAGTTATGGGTCTGTTTGATTTGCTTATCTGGTCTTGATTTAATTTTGGTAAGTGATATTTATCCAGAAAGTTGTCCATCTCCTTTAAGTTTTCCAATTTTGTGCAGTACAGGTTTTCAAAATATGACCTGATGATTCTCAAGATTTCCTCCATGTCTGTTGTTATGTCCCCCTTTTCATTTCTGATTTTGTTAAGTTGGATATTCTTGTTCGCTTTTTGGTTAGTTTGGATAAAGGTTTGTCTATTTTGTTGAATTTCTCAAAGAACTAACTCTTTGTCTCATTGATTTTTTGTATTGTTTTCTTTGTTTCTATTTTGTTGATTTCAGCTCTCAATTTGATTATTTCCTGCAGTCTAGTTCTCTTGGGTGAGTTTGCTTCTTTTTGTTCTAAAGTTTTCAAATTTTCTGTTAATTCACTAGTGTGGGATTTTTCCAGCTTCTTTATGTAGGCATTTAGTGCTATGAACTTTCCTCTTAACGCTGCTTTCATTGTGTCTCATAAATTTGGGCATGTTGTGTGGTCATTTTCATTGAATTTTAGGAAGTCTTTAATTTCTCCCTTTATTTCTTCCTTGACCCATTGAAGATTCAGGTGAACACTGTTTAATTTCCACGTGTTTGTGGGCTTTCTGGAATTAGTATTGCTGTTCAATTCTAGTTTTAAGCCATGGTGATCTGATAAGATACATGGGGTTATTCCAATTTTTTTTATCTGTTGAGGTTTATTTTTGTTACCAAGTATGTGGTCAATTTTTGAGAAGGTTTCATGAGGTGCTGAGAAGAAGGTATATTCTTTATTTATTTAATTATTATGTATACAATATTCTGTCTGCGTGTATGCCTGCAGGCCAGAAGAGGGCATCAGATCTCATTACAGATGGTTGTGAGCCACCATGTGGTTGCTGGGAATTGAACTCAGGACCTTTGGAAGAGCAGGCAATACTCTTAACCACTGAGCCATCTCTCCAGCCCCAAAGGTATATTCTTTTATGTTTGGATGGAATCTCTAGATGTCTGTTAAGTCCATTTGAGTCATAACAGCTGTTAATTCCCTTATTTCTCTGTTCATTTTTGTGTCTGACAGACCTGTCCAGTGATGAGAGCAGAGTGTTGAAGGCTCCCACTATTAGTGTGTAGGGTTTGATGTGTGATTTAAGCTTTAGAAGTGTTTCTTTGACATATGAGGGTGCCCTTGTATTTGGAGCATAGATGTTCAGTATTGAGATTTCCTCTTGATGGATTTTTCCTGTGACTGATATGAAATGTCCTTCTTTGTCTCTTTTGATTGATTTTAGTTTGATTTCTGTTTCTATAATTCCCTCAGCTTGTGTTTTCTTTATTATCTCTATTTCAGTTTTCAAGTCTTGAATAGTTTCTTTCATATGTTTGATTGATTTTTCTTGGTTTAAGGGATTTGTTGATATCTTCCAATTTTTTGTTTGTCTTTTCTTTGAGGGAATTTCTCATTTCCTCTTTAAGGGCCTCAAACACCTTTAATCCCAACACTCAGGAGGCAGAGGCAGGCAGATCTCTGTTAGTCTAAGACCAACATAGTGGGTTCCAGGCCAGGGTTACATAGTGAGGCCCTGTTGAAGCAGCAGCAGCAACAACAACAAAATATAGAGTCTAAGGGACAATCATGGTTGATTTGGGAGAGAGCTAGAAAAGGAGCCATGGTGACAACAGGGTCTGCAGAGGACTGGGAAAGAGGCGCCATATATTCCCCTCCGTTCATAAGGTGCACCTAGAACCTGATGCCTGGCGTTCTCAGAGACCACGGTCTTCTACGGATTGCCCTCAAAGGAGGCATCAAAAGAAACCGTTCCTCTACATTTTGAAATGAAAGATATTTTGTAAAGTTTTTTTAAGGTGTTGTCCTTTAGAAGAACCAAAGTGCTATTTCTAAAGCCACCTGCCCATTGTGAAGGGACGAAGGAGGACACAATAGGCTTGTCACGCCCTCCTCAGCAGATGGCCTCTCTCCGGAAGGGGAGAAGTGCATGCTGGTGTCATCACTTGCACGCCTTCCCCAGCAGACAGCCCGACTCTCCAGAAGAGTGGCGAGGGACAGGACGTCAACAGCTGGCCTCTGGCCCCACTGCGCCCTCAGTGTTTGCCAGCTGCTGGTGGGTTTCCATTCAGGAAATAAAATTTCCAATAAGTAAAAATCCTTTTGGGTTAGCTCATTCTTACAGAGCTTTGGAGAGAGACCCTTCCTGCAAAGTGAATGCACGCAAAGCCTATCGAACCCCAGTGGCCCCCAAATAATCCCGGTGACCTCCTGGAGTCACTAAGCAATTACTACCCCATTTTATAGGCAGAAAATTGGGCAAGGAAGCGTCACTCTGGAGACTTTTGGTTCGAGTCAGCTCTGGGAACCTCACTCTCAGGACATCTCACTTTCTCCAGCGTGCCCTCCAGTTCGTTGCCAATTTGAGGTTTCCACGTGAAAACCATTATCCAAACAGACCACCCACAGGCGGCTGCCTAGGTTCTGCACTTGGCGTGTGAGGAAACGGTGCTTTAGAATATTACTCTGATGCTATCACAGTTGTTGCTTTTGAAGGCAAATATTTAATTTGTGAGGATTGCAAAACGAGGAACGGTGAGCAGAACGTCAGGCTCCTCCTTGTGTCTACCGAATAAGCAGGATCCAGACAGCGACAAAGGCTGTTCTCCGAGGACCTGCTCACCTTCTTCACCCACACTAAACCAAAGCAGGGGCCTCTGGAGACGCGGGTTCGGTTCCCAAATGTTCTTGTTCTCAGTAAGGCCCTTAGGGTCCCACAGCCTTCCTAGGTTCTCATCATAATGGGCTCAGAATGTGGCTCTCGAGTCGTGAGCTTAACAGTGAGTTTCGGTGGCCCTCTTTCCTGTTCACCCTGGTGGCCCAGAGGGAGGCAGAGTTCGGAGCTTACCTGGGGGATGAGGCTACTGCATCCGCTGAAGAATGGAGAGCTCCAATCTTGCTCAGAATTTGGTGAAAACTAAAATAAATGAAAGATTTGTCCCGACTTTCTGTGGAATTGATATAATTCCCAGACTAACAAAACTGCAAGCCCATAGGAGGGACCATGAGCAGCTCTGGCTGTGCTGCCCCGTGTGTGACTAGTGTGTGAAAATCCATCTGCAGCCCTCTGTTGACTGGTAGTAAGTCTCAACTCTCCCTGCCTTCCCTCACACCCTACGCAGAAAAGAAAGGCTCCAGCAATGCGGCAACATACCCAAGAACTCCCACAATCTTAGTTCAGGGACACAGCCTTCATCCGGATGATGGTTCCACTGAGTGTTGGGATGCGGGATGCCATAGGTTGGACTGAAATTGAGCTTTGTGCTATAAATACTTGGCTGTGGGGAAAATCTGTCCTTACACAAATGTCTATGGTTCTGGGTACCACTGAACTCCCAGGATGCATCAGCAGGCACTCTACTGGCTGCTCAGGCCTGCACACATGTTGTTCAGAGCTAGAGGATGCAGGTCACACAAGCAGAAAGTGGAAGCCTTTATTTCAGTCCCCCACCTCCCCAAGGCAGAGAGCAGACTCGGGTTGGCATGTTCTCAAATACCAATATTAGAATCACACTAGAGTATGAGGATCTGGGACTGCCTCAACCTCGGTGACTATCTTATCTCCAAAGTCAGGCTGGGGATGTCCTGCTATGGTTGGTATGGCTTCAGCAGGTAGACTGATTGGGCAGAGATACCATCCTAAGAGAGGATGCTGGGGCAGATTTATGTGAAATCAAGTATGTGTGCTAGTCAGGTTCTGCTACAATATCAAATGTCTGGGATAATTTATGAAAAGGAGTATTTGACTCACAGCTTTGGAGGGTCTAGTCCACAGTCATACAGCAGAATGGGTTCGTTCTCTATCAGGGAGGAAGCACACCACACTGGAGTCATGTGTCAGAGCAGAGCTGCTCACCCACCAGAAAGGAGAGAGGAAGAGATGGAGTCCCACAGTCCCTTCAAGGGCACTCCATAGCAACCTGAAGACCGCCCACCTGGCCCACCTCTTAAGTGTTCTACCACCTCCCAATTATGCCAAGGCGAGGGCCGTTGGGGGAATATAACAAATCTAAACTCTAGAAGTAGGCACACCCCTGAGCAAGACACAACGTGCCTCATGGCCTCTCAAGACCACACACACTCAGGCTGAGCTTCAGAGTCGTGAGGGTTCAGCAGCTATGACTCCACGGTCAAATCTCCCTGAGGTGTCTGTCTTTCCCGGGAACAATTATCAGTACGGCAGGAACCCAGAATGCCACCAGGACCCTGAAGTTAAGGGACAGCTTCACTGAGTGGGGACAGAGCACACTGTTGGGTAAGCCACCTCCCCACCAGTGACAGCCAGCCGCATCTTCCTGCCTGGCGCTCCTCCTACCACTTCAAGTAGCCGTCCCTCCTTCTCCATGTCTTTTTCATGCACTGCTTCTGGTCTTGGTTGATATAACATCCTGTCAGAGAAACCCTTCTGTTCTAGTCTGTTGCTGGGAGAAAATGCGGAGTGAAACCGAGTTAGGAAGGAAGGCATTTGTTTCCTTAGGCGTCCCAATCACTGTCCATCACCAGGGGGAATCAGGAAAGGAATTCAGGAGCCATGAGGAATCGTGCTGCTTACTGGGGAACGACACTTTGCACTGGCTTGCTTCCTGTGACTCACTCTGCCTTCTCCCTTATACAACCCAAGACCACCCATCCAGCGGCGGCAGTGCCCACAGTGAGCTGGGCCTTCTAACATCAACTGTTCATCAAGAAAATGTCCCTACATACATGCCTACAGGCCAATCTGATAGAAGTAAATCCTCAAGTAAGGGTCTCTCTTCTGTGAATGCACGTGTGTGTGTGTGTGTGATATGTGGACATATGTGTGTGTATACATAGAACTATGGCCTAGAACTTGGTGAATATGCATTACTACTCCACAGTTGGCTCCACTGAGGTCAGCGTGAGAAAGCCTTCACTCTTCTCCCCAGGAGAGGTCTCCCATGAGGGGCTCTGGTTCTCCCTAGGATCCTCCCACTATAGAACTATCTGGGCAATGAAGGCAAATGGGAAGAGATCACAATGTCCTGAGGTGAATGGAGGGTGGGCTTCAGAAGTCATTGAGAGTCATTGAGAGTACCAGACCGGCCTGCCCCTGTCGTCCCTGTACTGAGGAAGTTGATAGAGCATGTGATCGGATATGGCATGTGTGTAGTCACTGACGCTCATCACAAGCTGAGGAATACTGTGTATCCTCCTGGCCTTCAGGTCAAAAGCTAGGAAAGCTCCATTCGCAACTACATTATCTGGACTCTGCAACTCAATGGACTGGCCAGGTATCCTCAAGTCCCTATTGCCATATGACAGGTCCCCAGCCTGGGAATTACTTTTTCCAGCTTTCCCTTAGCTCCTATAGTATGTTCTCTCTCTCTCTCTCTCTCTCTCTCTCTCTCTCTCTCTCTCTCTCTGTGTGTGTGTGTGTGTGTGTGTGTGTGTGTGTGTATCTGTACATGCTCTTCTAGGGGTGCTGTATGTATGTACCTTGGGACCAGGCTGAGGAACTGGGAGGTGAAGGGAAGCCATAGGAAAATCCAGCCATCAAGGACGTTGGAGGTTAGAGCTTCATTAAACAGAAGCGGCCAGTGTTGCTCTGCCCTCCCCATGCAGGTTCCATCTCTGCCCCTGCCCCTTTGTGTCTCTCCTCTAAGGGAGCTAGATTCTCCCTTCTGCCGAGAGCAAGAAAGATATGTTTCCTTGATGCAGGTGAAGCCCTCAGAGTAAGCTTGCGGGGGCAGTGGCACGCACATGGCATCCTCAGATGGCTTGGCATCTGCAAACTTCAGTGCCTCTTGTTCGCCACTCACAGAACATTGTTAGCAGAAAGCTGCACACCCGGGGAACTGGGGCGTGCGATCCTTATGCTTCCTGTGCCCCATGCCTTGCAAAACTCTCCCCGAGAAGCAGATTCCTTTGCAAATTTTCAAACTGTGTTCAACACAGCTCACAGTATCCTCTTCTCCCGGCTCTATCTAGAGGATTCCCCTACAGAGTTTAATCTCACCAAGTTTTCAGCTGTGCTAACAGAGACATTGAAGGCTTCCCGCTTTCCAACTGGAGTTCTCTCTTCCTCTGACTTTATGGGGAACTGGCCTCCATGGTGAGACTCTCCCAGCCTTGGGCAAAACCTGGCGTCCTATGGCTTTAAAACTCATTTCCTCAGACCAGACTTTTATTGCAGCTTGCATTCCAAATAGTTAGTTCTATAATCCATTCCCAACTCGCATTGATTTATAAAAACCACCGTTCCACTGTTGGAAACAAAGTATCTGTCACGCTGTCAGCCCCAGCCTTTGCAGGGAGGATGCTCAAACCCCTCAAAATCCCCGGGAGCCCCACACTTCCGAAAACCTATTGTGGAGCATTCCTCAGCTGCTGACAAAGTCCTGGGTTCTTCTGAGGAAGCCACACTGGTGTGAAGCCCTCCCTTCATCCAGCCGTAAGCACCACGCCAGGCAGTCCACACCAAGGCCTCGGTCTCTAACCTCGCCAGTGTCACCTCCGCCCCTGTGCAGCACGGGTGACCATCACACAGGAAGCAATCACTGCTCTCACTAAATCAGCTGCCAGAAGAGTCGACTCCTTTTGTCCTGATTTGTTTGCAAGGACCCTGTGCAGTGTCAACATCGGGAGTCCTCCCAGCAGGTGGCCAGATCGTCCCAGTTCACTTTAGTTTAATCTACTCTAGAAAAACTGGAGTGGAATTCATAGACGAGGGTGGCCACCAATGCCAGTAGTTCACACTTGCTGACTTGCCTGGCACAGCACACACACCTCCACAAACATGATCCCCGATTGTCCCAAACAGGGAGAGAGGGGAGCAGGGTATAGAAATGCCACCGACCACAGAGAGCTTTACAAGCGTTGGTGCATCCTATGTCAGCATCCAGAAAGGGAGTACGGGTCAACAGTGAGGAGATACAGATAAAGGATGGCTGTAATTGGCCGCGAGGTATCAGTGTCAGCTCCTAAGATGGACCACATCCGACAGCGTGAGCCTAACAAGAGGAAAGCTTTGAGGCGTGTGAGGACTCTCAGGCTAAGATCGGCGCGTTTCTACAAATCTACAACTTCCTTTAGTAAAAACCTTGGTCAAATAGGAATTCTCCAGCCCAGGCTACACCTGCAGAACTCCCCACGGAGGAGGACAGCTGTGACTTTGCTCTCTGGTTCAGGTCGGCAGCCTGAGAAGTCCTGTCAGCACAAAGTCAGCCCGCCCTGCGTTGCCAGGCCCGCTCCTCAGGCCGCCCTACCCCTGTTGGGCGCCAATTCCTCATGTCCCTTTGACCACCAAATAGACCCACTTTCCTTCCGGGTCCCTTGCCAAGCTGCTGAGCTCCCAGACCCCAGTCCTGTGACTCCACCCATTGCCAAGGCTTTGGTTGTGGCCCTGTCTCGAAGGCTTGAATGGGAATGAATGAGCTTCCTTCCTTCTGCAGTCATCTGCTTACCTGAGGCCTAGGAACGCATGCCGTGTGAGGAGCCATGGGTCTTGCCCCCATGGGCTCATACTTTTCCAACTCTCCCCCAACCCATTGTCCCCAAGTTCTAAGCATAGGAGATTAATCTACTGGCTATACTGCACAGGCCCCTTCTGGCTTCCAGTTGTCTTCAATAGATAGAAGGTGTCTGTAGGAGGCAGGGCGGGAGAACGGTGGCCAGAAAGAGCTTACTCTGTACCTCTTCTCTAATGCTAGCTGCTGGAGCCCATTTCTACACAACATAGAGGATGGCATCCTTCATATTGGGTGAGGTGGCCTTGTAGGAAACTCTTAGAATGTGGAGCCCAGATTGCCTTGTTCTGAGAGTCTAAAAGAAAAGTCAAGAAAGCAAACGGAAGAATCTAGCTGCCCAAGAGAGTCGGGTAGGGAGAAAGAGAAAAGCACACACAGTAAAATATTCTGCAGCAATGGTAGCACAGACCTGAAATCCCAGCTACTTAGGAGCTGAGACAGTAGGAAGCAAGTTCAAAGCCAGCCTGGGCTACAGCCTCAGCAACTTAGCAAGACACGACGTCAAAATAAGAACTAGAAAAGGGGCTAGGGACATAGTTCACTGGCAGAAAATTTGCTTAGCATGTATAGATCTAGGGAAGGAAAAAAGCGGGGGGGGCGAGG
>JABTXL010003755.1:368010-436283 GCA_025134845.1 Neodon shergylaensis | reverse complement strand
GGAGAGGAGAGGAGAGGAGAGGAGAGGAGAGGAGAGGAGAGGAGAGGAGAGGTCTCATCTTCTGGTCTCTCTGCCCCTCAGTGCCAGAGTCCCATCTATTTTCTGGGCTGTTGTTTGGTGACTAACATATCAGGTAAAGGTGGTTTGTTTTATGTTCAAATTAGCCAGATAGATTCTCCCTGTAGCACACTCACAGCCAAGGCAAGCAGAGTCGGGGAAAACCCAGTTACCTCTCTCGGTCACTGGTTTGCCAATGGTTGGCATCAGGCGCGACATCCTGCCCCAACCTAAGGCTGCACACGCTTCTGAGCCTACTCTGCCCGTGGGCTCTCACAGTTGGCAGGGATGGAGAGGGCAGTGGCTGTAATGTTGGCACAAAAGCCAGCCAGAGGGACTGATTGGATGCCTGCAGGGCTGAGAGAGGAGTGGGGACCCCAGCATGGCTGCCTGGCTGTGGATTGGGACCCACGCTGTGCCAATGCCTGTCTGTGTTTTTATCCACAGTCCCTGCTGAAATCATTAGCTTCTCCAGCACTGCGGGCAGAATGCCTGCTGAAGTTCTGTAGCCTACAAGTGGGTACCGTGTGGATGTCTCTCCCCCATGGGGTGTATAGCTGAAATGACAGATGTCAAGAAGGTACCTTAGTCATCCGCAGTTGTGATAAATGATCCTAGAAGCTTAGGGCAGCATCGTGACTTTGTCACGGGCCTTTGAGGGCCAGGAACTGGGAGCGGTCCAGATGGTGGCTCTGGCCCAGGGTTTTCCTGAGGTTGCAGTCAGCATCTGTCTGCAGACTGAGCTGGGGCCAAAGATCAACAGCCAGAAAAGTACAGCCACATGGCTATTATTGGATGAACAGCCTGGGTCCTTGTCTGTGAGTTTCCCCACAGGCTACCCAGGTAAATCTTGACCATGGAACACAGAGAGCTAGCCGAAAGCCGCTATATCTTCTATGACTGTTGAGTATACACGGTCTCTCCATGTTATTAAAATCCAGAGGAAGGGAGTTCTAGGGACAATACTTGAAGCAAATCTTTAGTTCCACCTTTTTGAAGACAGTGTCAAAGAACTGGAGTATTTAGTTTAAAACATAATGCCTTGTTTCTCCCTAACTGGCCCTTGACTTCTGTGTTCCCTTGAACAAATGCTTGAGGACTCGGGGCCTCAGTTTCTTCTTTTATAAAACCAGAGTGCTGTTGAGATCAATTAAAAAAAGCCTGTGCCTCAGCTCCCAGGTCCTATAACTCATTCAATGGCTATGTTTGTTCATGCAACACCTCCTTGATTCTTGCTCTGTGTCTAACTCTCTTCTAGAACATCTGCGGATTCTTTAGAAATAGAGACGCTCCCTATACCCAGAGAAATTCAGTTTTAATTGGTCCAAGGTAGATGTGCTTGGGGGTTTTATGTCACCTTGACACAAATGTTATCTGAAAGGAGGGAACCTCAACTGAGAAAATGCCTCCATCTGATCCAGCTGTAGGGCATTTTCTTAATTAGTGATTGATAAGGGAGGGCCTAGTCCTTTGTGGACGATGCCATCCATGGACTGGTGGTTCTGGATTCTATAAGAAAGCAGGCTGAAGAAGCCATGGGGAGCAAGCCAGTAAACAGCACCCTTCCATGGCCTCTGCATCATGGCCTGCCTCCAGGATCCTGCCTTATTTGAGTTCCTGACCTGATTTCCTTCATTGATCAACAGTGATCAGGAAGTGTAAGCCAAATAAACCCTTCCATCCCCAACTTGGTTTTGGTCATGGTGTTTCAGCACAGCAACAGAAACCCTAAGACAATTGATGGTAGAACTCAGCCTCCCACCTTGATGCCACTGCAGGCAAAGTTGCCAGTCCAACCTTCTAACTTGAACGTGCTCACAGGTAAACCTGGACTCTTGGTACAGTGCAGATGCTGGCACCGCAAGGGTGGGGAAACCTGAAATTTGCATTTCTGACCAACTCCTAGTTGGTGTCATGCTTCCAAGATGCCCATCTGAAGAGTGACTTTCTCGACATCTACCAAGAGGTGCAGAAAAGCCGGGCGGTGGTGGCACACGCCTTTAATCCCAGCACTCGGGAGGCAGAGGCAGGCGGTTCTCTGTGAGTTCGAGACCAGCCTGGTCTACAAAAGCTAGTGCCAGGACAGGCTCCAAAACCACAGAGAAACCCTGTCTCGAAAAACCAAAAAAAAAAAAAAAAAAAAAAAAAAAAGAGGTGCAGAAAGTCCAAGGATAGCTCCCACCCTCTAGGAGCAGAAATGCTGCGGAGTAAAGGAGACCCTGTAGTCGCATCCCTGCTGGCCTTGATAGGAGACCCCTTAGCATCAGACACTCTCCCATCGCCAAAGCAGAAACCACAGAAAGCTCAGCTCAAACCTGTCTAAAAACTCTTTCCCAAGTTAGTCCCATGAAAACCTGTCTCCTTCCAGGAGTCTTCTGTGCCAGTGCTGGGTGGGTTTTTCTGTTTGTTTGGATTTGGGTTTGGGGTTTTACTTTGTTGCTGTTTTTTTAATTTATTCTTTGATGATTTCATACATTTATACAATGATACATGATCATGGCCATTGGCCATCTCTGTAGTTTTCTCTGGACCCTCGCCCCCGCCCAGTTTTTTATTTCTTTAGTGTCAAGCTTTAGATCAGGGTGAAAAAGAAAGGATGGATTCTGTTCACACAGTGCTGTGGAAGATGTCTGCTCATTTCTGCCCTGGTAGCCATATGAGAAATTGCTCACCCCAAGGCTGGCTTCCACGACTGAAGGTATCTGCTGGACCCCCATGCTTCAACTCCCAACAAGCCACTGGGCCTTACTAGGCTCTGGGACAGCCCAGAAAGCTCCTCATGGAGGCCTTCAGGGGACAGATGCCTCACACTGTCATTAGGTTTCACCCTGTCTTGCAAAGCTGCAATAAGAGATAGGCTTTGGAATTACTAATGAGTGTGGTGCCTCATTTCATCCCATCCTCAGGCAGTTCTCTGCTTATTTGTGTAGACTTAGAATGTACATCACATGATAACGGGGGAGTTTAATAGCTATCACATAGCTACAATGCCTTTTTCCATAGAATTTTTAAAGTTTATTGTTATTAGTTTTAATTATGTGTGTGTGTCTGTGTGTGTGTGTGTCTGCGTGGGGTATGTGCACACAAGTGCAGGTGCCCACAGAGGTCAGAGGCATTGCCCCTCCCACAGCTGGAGTTGTGGGTGCTTGTAATCCACCTAATGTGGGTGCTGGCAATCAAGCTGTAGCTATCTGCAAGAGTAGTACATGCTCTTAACCAATGAAGCTTCTCTCCAGCTCCCAATGAATTTTGTGTGCAAGCTTGTGCATGCATGCATGCATGTGTGCATGCGAGTGTGTGCTGTTAAGGATGTCTGATGCAAAGAAGGGAGAGAAGGATAGTGGAGAAGATGGAGAGGGAGAGAGAAGATAGAAACAGAAAAGTAGAAGGCTTTGAGATGTGTGCTCCTTCATTCCATCTCATGTTTCAGTGTGCATTTGAGCCACCTATAAATTTAATTTAGAGGTGGATTTGGAGGGAGTGGGTCTGAGGTCTGCCTATATTCTGCACTCCTTCCAGGCTCTCAGCTGATGCTGGGGCAGCTACTCACACACGACAAAGGTCCCCCAGCAGTGACAGTAAGATCAAAGCTACCCTCCGATTGCTGCGGTTAAATGCAAGAATGACAGTCAAGCGAAAGAGTCCAACTCCATGCCAGGCAGACATTGCCATGGTAGCACTCAGGAGCTCTAGGGACAGTCCTGGGTGCCCCAATGGTCAGTGCTTAGCAACACTTCCTCTCTCAGTTGTGATGCTTCCCTGGAGATGGCAGGGGTCCCCTGCTCTGAGCAGCTCTGCTCCTGGATTGGTGGCTGGACTCCCTGTCTCCACAAAGCTGAAGTTGGCGGGTTACTTAGACTCACTAATCTCTAGGTTTTTCCATCTTTTGTCTCTGTGAAGTCACTGTTCTCAATAACATTGTTACATGAAGAGACATTTATCTTGCCGGATTCTTACCTTCCTTTTTAAAAAAAATGTATATATCCACCCATGAAACCCTCAAACAAACAGAAACGCACTGTCTGGTTTTCCCGAGTAGGTTGCGTTATTGGAAGCTCTGGGAGGAGAGGGGAGAACAATCGGGCTGTGAAGTAAGATTGAAGTAATTAAAGGATCAAATCCATCCTAAATTTCTCTACAAAGGCACACTCTCCCTCATGCACAGATAACCCTGTTCGTTTCAAGTTTTACAACCACCTCATCGGGCAGAAAAAGCAGGAAGTCACTGGTGCACACCGCGCTGTTGTAAACGTCCTGCCTTAAAAAAAAAAAGAAAAGAAAAGAAAAAGGGGGGGTGTGGGGGATTAAAGACCAGAGTGGAGCTGGGGAACCCTGACTTGAAAGACCCGCAGAGCACCAGCCCCCCCCCCTTTGCTCGGCCTATGAGCCCTCAAACCATCTTTTCCACAGTTCAGTCACAGGAGCCTCGGGGAAAACACAGCCATTGAAGTAAAAGAAAATTCTAGCCTTTGATATCCTCTCTCTCTTTTCTGTTCGTCTCTGTGAAATATAAACCCCACAGCGGTTATCACAGAGGCTGGATCTAGGAAGCACCGGGTGGCTGGTGGTCTGGAGCAAATCGTCTTTTGCCTGCCCTTCTGCTTTGATTTCTTGTTAGTGGGTCTGTTCTCTTATTTGTCTGTTCAGCTGACGACAGGGGTCCTACATGCACCCAGAGCCCTCTCCAGGATTTTCCACTCCAATCACCATGGACCCCCCCCTCAGACTCGCATCCATGGTAGCAGCAGCCTTTACCATGGAGCCGACAGAGCTAAAGTTCGTCCTCCTGAAAACCAGCCGCAGTAGCCGTAGTACCCCGTGTTCAGGAACCAGGAAGTTTCTAATCACACGCATGAGCTCAGTACCTTGGAACCCGTTACCCTGGTATTCAGAACAAAGATGCTTTTTCTCCTTGCAAGCCTTCAGCAGCACCTCTGGGAGAATGTACCCTGTATGACTGAGACCCACGTTCCAGGCTCTGACTCCACTTCGCTGCACCGTGGCCCTGGGAGACTTCATGTTAATGGGATTTCTGTGTTCCAGAAAGGGTCATCCTGAAAAGGCTCAGGCCAGCTCCGCTCTGTGCTCCCTGGTAGATGGAGACTACTGGAGGCAGGGTGACAGAAAGACAGCCACCTCCAGAGCAGGAGTGTTCTTTAATCAGAACAACTGAAGGACTGAAGTCTCTCCGGGGAACAGAGACTGTGGGCACCGGCACGTGGGGTGGAGCCTCAGGGAAACCACAACCATTGAAGCAATTGGGGTTTCTGGGATGGAAAAGGGTGAACTTTGGGGATGGAAGGTAACCTCTGCAGGTCAGTTCCCCGGCCATCTTGAAGTGGTAGATACCAGTGGGTTTGGTTTGTGACTTCTTACCAGAACCTTCCATGAGTGTTACCAGTCAGCTCCCGTTCAGAGCTTCTCAGTCCACCTGAGGCTTTTAGAGTGCTAACCCTTGCTTCTTTCTCCTTGCTGTATGCTCTCCGTGCTCCCTGCTCTATGCTTTGTGCTCCCTGCCCCATCCTTTGTGTTCCGTGCTCCATGCTCTGTGCTCCGTGCTTGCCCGATGCCCTGCCCTTCCCAAAGGCCTGCAGTGACATTAGTAAATACTAAAATCTTCACCCAGCCTCCAAGCATTCACTTCAGATTATCTGATTCAAAGACACAGCTGTTTCTCAAATTACAGTGGGGTTCTGTCCTGATAAACCCATCATAAGCCAAAAATATCCAGTCAAAATGCATTGAATGGAGGCCAGAGAGATGGCTCAGCGGTTAAGAACACATGCTCCCAGCCAGCACCCACCCTGGGCAGCTCACAGCCACCTCTAACCACAGCTCTAGAGAATCCCTGTGACCTTGGGACTGGCAGGAAGGGAAGCTCAGTGCCATGCCCATGCCCAGCCTCTTGAAAGAGGATCCAAATTTAAAATTTGAAGTAGTTGCGACTGAGTGCATACTTCAAAGCATCAAGGAGGAGTTTTCATGCTAGCAGTAACAACAACAGAAAATAAAATGCCATGCTAATACACTTTTGGGTGTTTGAAATTTAATCCATGGCAGGACAAGGATGGAGAAGGGAATAAAGAGGAGAGGATCGCTTCAAAGTCAGGCTGATGAAAACACCTGAACATGCTAATAGCTTTCTTATCAGAAGTTCTCCGGGGCCAGAAACTGCAGGAGATCCAAGGATATGATGATGTCAAATGTTTTCATGGTGCACGTTAAGAGCCCCAGTTGGGGTGGAAGATGTCACTCAAAGATAAGGAAATTGGACCTAAATTTTACAACTGAATTTAATTAGCACTGATCCGAGGCTGAGAGGACCTGGTTTTTCCAGTTTGCAGGAAATGCATCTTCGCCTGCAGGGTTGGTTATAGAAGGGAAATCTGGGCAAATAAGTCTGAAGTAGGGGAGGGGTCTTTAGACATGAAAGGTCTCCATCTTGGGTTTCCTCTGTGATGTGATAAAAAAAAAAAAAACCTCTGCTCCCCTCTTTTCCCCGGCCAAATGCCACACCTCCCCAGCATCAAATGCCAACCTAACACCCATGGAGGCCAGAAGCCTCCCACAGCCGTCATTACCCCCCCCCCCCCCCCCCCCCCGACCCATAGAAGTAGGAAAAGCACACAGATGCCCAAAGGTCTGGGGAAAGACCCATGTTCCCCTGAAGCCTGTGCGATGCAGAAGGAAAAATCCTCAAAGGAATGAGGTTCTCCTAAGCATTTTCTTGTTGGCAGTCTCTTTCCCATAGTGGATTTGGAAAACAAACGTGATGTATGCTATCAGCAACATCCGGGACCACTCCTCATCTACACGCCCGAGTGCACATTTTCTGACTTGGCAAAATGTTTTAAATTGGGGTGATATTAATTAAAGTATGTTTCTAGGAAGTCCTGGGGAGATAGGTGTGTTGTAGTACTGAAGGAAAGGTTTTAGATGATTGACATTTTTATTTCTCAGTATTAAACTGAACCTTACAGGACCTAATTAAACTAATGGGGATGAGTTGATCTGTACGGTAAATGTGTTGTTACTGGACAGTTTTATTTTTGTCGTGATGTCTGGCTTGTTGAGTGTCCCCAAAAGATTTTGTCTGAAGTGCTCTGGGTAAGGCATTTTGCCTGCTTGCTTGTTTGTCTCACTGCACTGGGTGTTGAACCTAGAGCCTTGCAACACCAGGCAAGTGCTCTACCACTGAGATATCCCATCTCTCTCTTGACTTCTTATTTTGAGACAGTCTCACTAAGTGACCAAGTCCTGCCTTGAACACACCTTTTTAGCCCAGGAAATCCTCCCTCCTTGGTGTCCTTGGTAGCTGGGATTAGAGGCAGGCTCTGCCATACCTGTTCAGATAATTCTCTGGCTGACTAGGAAGGAAGGGCCACAGCCTTCATGATGTGAGCGGCTAGACTAGATCGGGATCTGGGGCTGTGGGAGCTCTCCTGCCGATGTCCCCTGGCATTTGTTCTTTCTAGAATTAGTTCGTTAGTTGTAGTTTCCGATTGCTCTCTGACTTGGTTATTAAACAACAGCCCTTCTTTGTCCAAAACTGAACTTCTTTGGTTTCCAGGGGCTTTTCTCTTCCAAAAGCTCCACTTTTTCCTCAGTCCGAATATCCTTTCTCTTTCCTATTTGTGTCTCTTCAGCTTAAAGGAACAGAGCTCCACATCAGTGCCTCTCCATCCCTGCTTACCATGAGTACAATTGTCTTGAGCATCATAGAACAAGGAATGGTCTCATTGGATTCCAGCACCGTTTAGCAGTAGGAACTCAGGAAAATCCAGGTCTCTCAGAGGCTCCACCCCTCCAGGCATAATCTGAGAGCAGGCTTATGAAGACAACTAGATATTTTTAATTCGAGGTCTTGGTTGGGGCAGGGGAAGCATCTGAAAGGCCTCCTTCTAAGCCATTCATTGAGGTAGCCACCAGCCTCTCCATGCCTGCTTGTATATACTTAGAGTTTCTTACACGAGGAACTCGGTATCTTGAGCATGCTAGTCTGAGTGCAGTTTTCCCATATCCTTAACAGGTCTCAACCACTGGCTGAGGAAAACCCATTGGGGAAATAAATGATTGGCCTCAGCTGGAATTGAGTAGCACCGAGGTATGGAGGGGGCTGAGTTGGGAGGAAGGGGCTGATGTTGAACTGGGGCTGGGACTGTATGTGCGCGCCAGACATTGTGCTAGGTTGAGCTGGGATTTGGTTGAGGCTGCGCGAAGACGGACATGGAAGGGGGCTGAGGATGATGTTGTGCTGAGCTACGAGGATTGCGCTGAGCTTGGGCTGAACCGGGCTGGATTCACTTCCCTGTCCGTTGCTGATCTCCTTCTGCGGGCTTGGGCCGCTTGGCACCAGCCCTCCATTTCTGAGCACCCATCCCCATTCACAACCTTAGAGAGAAAAGATCCTCCCTGGCAGGGTTTAGATCACAGGGTCAGGTTTTCCCACAAGACCCATTTGGTCCTAGCATCCTGTGGGATGGCCAGGGTTGTCATGTGCTGAATGAGGTGCTCGTTCTCCTACATTTTATGAAATGAAATCCTCGAGAAGCCCGGTTGCGACTGTGAGGTAGCTCGGGAATATTGATGCTCTCGTGGGATTGTATGCAGTACTGTCACACTGTGACTTCCCAGGGGAGCCCAGTGGGGCAAACTGGGCGATGGTGACAGGTGACGCTGGTGTAATAGGGGATGACTACAAGCAAATCTACGATGACCGCAGGTTTAAAAGTTAATTTTTTTTTTTTTTTTGGTTTTTCGAGACAGGGTTTCTCTGTGGTTTTGGAGCCTGTCCTGGAACTAGCTCTGTAGACCAGGCTGGTCTCGAACTCACAGAAATCCGCCTGCCTCTGCCTCCCAAGTGCTGGGATTAAAGGCGTGCGCAACCACCGCCCGGCTAAAAGTTAATCTTAAAAAAAAAAGCTTTCTTAGAATTTCTATAATTTGACTTTACTAAATTTTTAGAATACCAACAAAGGATCTTTAGAAGTGAATGGAATTTACTTTTCCCATGGCTCCTGTGAACTTCAGCTTTACTAAACTTGAGGTTTATTTGTTATATTTTTGCTCACACAAGAAATCTTACATTTGCCACACGATAGGATTGGATACTATAAAACCTTATAATATACTTTGCAATACTAGAATTGGAATTGTCTCCTTTGCTTGGTCAGATGATCTCAATTATGAGGATCAGGGTCCTGTGGCCTTGAGTTTTCTGATGTAGGACATTCAAGGGACAGGGAACAGCCTTCACTGGCGCGCGTGGGCCCACAGGATTTTGTTACGTTTGGTTGGTTGTCATCCTGAGATCCCTAGCAGAGCCAGCAAACCATCGCAGATACCACTCTCCTCTCAGGGAAGCTCTTTCACGAGCTCACAACACATATATTGTCCCTAGATCTCTTGTTTGTAGATTTTCTTAATTAAACCATTGAAGAAGGAAGAGCTCCAGATTTGTGTTTTTAACACAGCATCAGCAAGTACAGCCTGGTACTGTGTATAAGAAGTGTGTATAGGAAGGTGTGTATAGGAAGTGTGTATGTGATGTTGTACATAGGCAAACATGAGAACCACTCCAGCAAATGGTGGCTTTGGGCTGGGGCCATAGTTACTCACTAGTAGTTGAATGAATTTAGACAATTATCCTAATCCACAATTTCCTTTGGTTTGCAGTGCTAGGGTTCAGAAGCCAGAACCACATACGTGCCAAACTCTATTCTCCATCAGATGCCCAGTTGCCCTCCATCCTGGTTGTTAGCTATTGTATAACATCAGTGTGATGGGTGTGTCAACGGGCACCTAACACCTGTGCCCTCACTGGAGGACATTCAGACCACTAGTGACCCCTGATTAGTGCATCATGGCCTCCAGGGGGTGGGTCAAGACTAGCATTTTCTTTAATAGTCCAGTGTTGTGATATGGGATAGAATGGAGACAGACTCTCATGAAATAAGCATTGGATTAGAGACCCTTACATTTCCTGCAGCTAAATGTGTATGTGTGTGATATATGGTTCTGGTTGCTGTGGCAACAGATTTGTCCAATAGGTCAATGTTGGGACAGACACAGCTTCTTCTTGTTGGCCAGTGTTGCCCTGTACACACTTGATCCTTACAAGTTGTCCCTGAGGGAAAGGCTGGCCAAGTATGGGGTTACACCCAGGCATTGCAGGAGCATGGCAGCAGGCATGGTACTGGAAAAGGAGACGTAGTTGAGAGCTACATCCTGACCTGCAGGCAGAGAGACTGGGCCTGGCATGGGCTTTTGAACCCTCAAAGCCTATCCACAGTGATGCACTTCCTCCAACAAGGCCACGCCTCCTAATCCTTCTAATCCTATGAAAGAGTTCCACTCCCTGGTGACTAAGCTTTCAAATAGATGAGCCCATGGCGGGCCATTCTTATCCAAACCACCATAAACTGCCATCTAGGCTGCCTTGGCCAGAGGCCCCCGAGGTATGTAGCTGCCACTGCTCCTGAGCCGTGTGACTGCCATGGGAACCAGGCCTCTTTGAAATCTGAAAACCCTGAATAATTTTGGCATACTACAGATAAACAAAGCAGGATCCCAAATTGCCAGATAATAAAGAATCCATAGGACAGTCTCTCTGTGTATGGTTAGACCCTAGCAGAATCTGGCTCCCTCCCATCCCGCCCACCTCTTGAGACTCTGGTGCTAGCTGAGGGTACCACAGCACCCCACCCTGCCTTGCCTCCAGGCACCTGGCTCTCAGTGTCTCCTACTTCACACTGGCTGGCAAGCTTGGATTCTCTCCCCTGAGTCTCACTGTCTCCGGAAACAAATCTTCCCTGCTAGTCCATCTCTTTACCCACCAAACTAAGCAAGTCTCCGGGACTGAGACCCAGGGTGTTCCAGCAGCCACGGTCCCAAGCTTGACCTGGCAGCAGCCTTGACAGCATCACTGACATTTGGCTTCCCCTGTATCACAGGCCCCTCCCCCATGCACACACAGACACACCATTAGGCACTATTCCAGCATGTTCTTGAAGTCAGGAATTCATGGGAAGCCACAGAGAACTTGAGTTGGCACAAATGTTTCCCTGGCTGCAGCCCACATCCCAGGCATGACCTTGGGAGCAAGCATGGCATCTCTTCTTCATGGGTGGGGACTCCGTTACCTCTGCCACCAGCTATGAAGCCACTTCAAGAGGACTCATCAAAGGAGGGTGACATAGCATGATGCTACTGGGCCTCCCATAGCCTCCACGTCTATGTTGCCACCCTGCTCCGACTCTGTGCCTTTTCCTGGACAGCCCACACGCCCCCATCCATCCTTTGGAGTCCCCTAGGGCTACAGTGGCCCAAACAACCAGAATCCTACGCTTGGACTGACAGGTCTTCCGGACTACCTAGTCCTGCAGAGACCTCAGGGCGGAATCAAGCCTGGGAACTGCAGCCCTGGCTCTTAGTTTGTGGTTTTACGAGGAGGAGCTGTCACCTTAGCCTCCAGCAGTCTTCTGCCCCCACCATTCTCCTTCTGCCCTCTGCCCTCGGCAGCCCTCGAAGCCTCTCAGCTCAGTCCATTTGCCTGTTGCAGGCCTTCCCACTGGAGAAGCGACTAGCTCATGGTTGCTAATGAAAGTGATCACAATCCCTGTGTATTTATCTTAGATTATGGTCGTTAGGAGCTGAAGCACCTTCCAGCAGCAGTCTGCGGTTGATGTGAAAACAGACGAGTCCCAACAATGAGCTTAGGGAAAGGTGTCAGGTATAAATCTCGGCTTCAAACACCAGGGTGCATTCCAGACTTCAGAGACACTTCTTTGAATAAAGACTCCCCCCCCTTTTTTTTTCTTCAATCCCGCCTTTCTTGTCCTTGGGCCTGGAGCAGGATGAAAGTATAGGGGTGTGTGCGTTCATTTAGTCTGATAATGAGGGCGAGGCTCGCGGGCATGGTAATTTGGCAGCTTCGGAACTTCCTGTAACAGTTTTAATTTTTTTTTTTATCCAAAGGCTGCTTAAAGACAAACTTTTTTGTTAAACTGGTAGTAGTTCATTTTCTGCAGGAACCGTGCAATTAATCTTGTTTATATTAAAGAGGCAGGTTGCCTTTGTCAGCTTTCCTGAGCTATAATTAATGAAGATCAAAAAATGTTACAAAGACATAATATTTAGCTTAATGCAGATGAGGCCCCGCAACAGCTGCAGCAATTGGAGAAGCAGAGGGGGAAACAAATACCCCTTCGGAATACCTGGGATACATTAAAAGGCAAGGATCTTCAGGCCTCTCTCCCTCCGCCAGCCTTACCTGGAAGGCCCTGGTGACAGAGAGAGTTTGGACATCAAATGGTTCGCAAACGTCCCGGCAATTACATCTCAACTGCAGCTGAAGGACCTAAGGATTCTACCGCTTAACTTAAGTTTATCCAGGTGTGTGGCTGCAGATCAGAGGCTGAGAAACGTCGCTTCAGTGGCCGGAAGTGGCCAAGAATGGGCAGGCCAGAGGACCCTGGCTGCTCCCTGCTTGGAACAGTCTTAGCCCTCTGAAGGCAGTCATTAGAATCAACACAGTGAGTCAGATGAACTCAGTGGATACCTGCCTTACCCAGGTGACTTCCTAACCCGGTGACTCAGACCTGTGGCTTTCCCGGGGAGAGTTCAAAGGGATTGGCTCTGCTTTCAAACCGCGCCCTATGGGCTTTGCCCTGTCAGAGAGCTAATGGAAAGGAGCCACCTACAGCCCACCAAAGGGTCGCATGGAGACACAGAGTTCAGACGCGGAGGAAATTGAGACACAGGGAACTGTAGGCGCATGCGCGGTTAGTTAATAAGCTATAACCCCTGCTGGGCCTCACAAATGTGAAATCTCAATTTCAGAAGTCCAAGGTAGGGGAGAAAAAGCAGAGGGAATAATACGTCAGGATTTTTTTTTTTTAAAGCAAATTCTGATGACGCAAGAGAGAGCGCAGATGAAGGTGGCTGACCACAGTGAAGCAGTCCAGGGAGATTCTACACAACCAATCACCAAAATGTCTGGGCTCATGGTTCTCGGCGACCCGGAAACAGACATATAGCTATCAGAACCTGCCTATTCGGATGACTCAATTCAATTCCAAGTCTTAAACGCTGCCCAAGGGTGTCAGTCTCACATCTCAAGTCTTCATCGTGTGCCCTTCAGCGTCATAATTCCTCCTTTCATAATCTGCAGGAAGGATTCCATCAGACAGACACGAAGATGCTCATTGCAACGGTATTGATAACAGCGAAAATTGGAACCAATCGGAAGGCCAAATATTAAGGGATTCATTGATTTGTGGTTCACGAGAAGGCAATGGAATTTTTTGAACCCTGAAAAAAATGTTATTTAATAGTAATTACGCTCTGAGTCAGTGGTTCTCAACCTGGGGGTCATGAGCCCGTTGGAGGGGTCGAATGACCCTTTCATGGGGGTAACATATCAGATGTCCTGCATATCATATATTATTTATATTACAATTCATAACAGTAGCAAAATTATAGTTATGAAGTAGCAACAAAGCTAATTTTATGCCTGGGAGGAGGCCACCACAACATGAGCAACCCTATGAGAGGGTTGCTGCCTTAGGAAGGTTGAGAAGCTCTGCTCTAGGGAATGAAAAGGCAGACCACAAGCACTGTGAACGAGGCAATCCTACTCTTTCCTTAAGAGGTGTTCGAGCAAGTGAAAAAACAAGCAGTGCATAATGGAAGTGGTGTGATTTTAGTTCCTTTTTAGCTATTTCTTTTATTTCCAGATTTTCCAAAATTTGGAAAAATAACCATACCACTGAGCATTTCTTGGCACTCATATGTGCCAGACACTCTGGGAAAGGTCATCTTCAAGAGCACATGGCTACTAAGTGACCAACAAGGACTTTTGTTGCTTGTTTTCTTGTGGCACTGGGAAGCCAAGTGTATGAGGAGCAAACACTCTGTCATGTACCTGTGGTGGTTTGACAGAAATGGCCCCCATTGGCCCATGTATTTGAATACTTGGTGGAACTGTTTGGGAAGGATTGGGAGGTGTGGCCTTGTTGGAGGAGGTGTGTTAACTGAGGCCTCAGAAAGGTCATGCCACAGTAAAAGGAATAAAAACAATCCATTAAAGATAAAGGCAGGAACCTCAATAGTACAGGCCTGGTAAAGAAAGTCAAGCCCAACAGGCTCAACAGAACCTTCCAGTAACTTAACAGCTGCCAAAGTAAAACTCTTGTCTTTAGATTCCCTATAGCATATCATTATAATATTATGTACTATGTATAATATTATTCATTCCAGTTACATGAAGAAGTAGAAAAATATGACCCATAATAATTATTTTAAAAAATATGTGATAGAAACAATTTCAAGGTAGCCATTGTTGGAAGTAAAAAGAACAACTAAATTTAATTTAATTTAAAGGAAAAGTTTAACACAATCTGTGAGTAGATGGAGAATTTCAGCAAAAAAAAAAGTGAGTTTTTTTTTTTAAGGAAATTCTACAACTAAAAAGCAAAGGGGCCTAACACTGTGAAGGCTGTAAAGGAGCAGTAAGATGAAGTTAGATCAATTGAAATTATGTTAAAGAGGACTAATACAGTTTTTATCATGACATTCCATTGCTCAGAAATCCACTATCCCCTGCCTTACCTACTCACTGCAGACAGAATCTATATATTCAAGGCCATTTTGCAGCTAACCCTCAAACTGCCTTCTACCTCTACCTCCCAGGACCTCACCGAGATCCCGCCTCCCCCACGTTCTAGTTTATTTTTCTGATGCTGTGATAAACACTGAGCCCGAAAACAATATTGGGAAGAAAAGATTTATTTCATTTTATACTTCCAGATAATGATTCATGGCAGAGGGAAGTCAGGGTAGGGACTCCAGGCAGGAGCCCAGAGACAGGAACTGAAGCAGAAGCTGTGACAGAGAACTGTTTACTGGGTTGCAGCCCACAGCTTGCTCAGTCTGCTTTCTTACACAATTCAGAACCACCTGTCCAGAGGTGGCACTGCCTGCCGTGGACTGGGCTGCTCACATCAATCATGAATCAAGAAAACGGCCTCAGAGTGACCTACCGGCCACTGTGACAAAGGAAATGCCTCACTGAAGTTGCCCCTTCCCAGGTGACTCTAGTTTGTGACAAGCTGGCAAAACTACCTATCACACCCATACACAAACTACCCATCACACCCATGAACAAACTACCCATAACCACCTGTCTTTCTGAGCATCGCGATCACATCCAAAACCCTCTCCCTTTCCCTAAGTCCTTAAGATGGCATCAAATGCCTTTATCCAGGAGGTGCTCTTCAGTGGACTCAGCTGGCAATGCGATCTCTCCTTTCCTCCTCTTCCGACTGAATGGTACCACAGGAAAGCAGCTGGCACCCCTGCGTCCATGTGGCAATGCCCTCAGTCCTGCTCTCCTGCTCATGTGTCTAACCATCTTCATCTCTGCACTCCGCCAGTCTCAGTACAGTAGCCTGTCTGCTGAATTAAAAAGCACAGAGCTATGCAAGAACAAGGTGATCCTGTGGACATTTCTCTCAATAATGTTTCACAAAGATCTTCACTATATGATATAGCCCTAACAGGCACTTATGGGCTGGTGGAATGCAAGAGCCTCTAGATATATTTAGCACAGTATCCTCAGTGCACATCCAGATGAAGAACTTGGAGGTCTGGGTGAAGGGTTTTGCCCATCCTGCTACAGCACACTCCTTTAAACCACATTGCTACTGCCCAGATGCCCATACCTATGCAAGCTCATAAGACAGACTATAAGAAGGATTTTAAACAGTGACTTTCAAATACATATTTGAATTTTAATGTGACTAACCTCTCCCTTTCATCAAGCTATGCAGTGCTTTGAATTGCTTTCAATCTTCTTGAAGTCTACTATGTGCCAGTACAAGAATCATGAATGACATCCTGGCCTTATGTGATCTTATACCTAGTTGCTGAGGTATCCGAAATAACTGTCAGTTCAGCTCTTGGTGACAATCTACTAAAGTCAGGGTCTTTCTGGAACCTCTACTGGAGGTTGGTCATTGGAGTAGGCTTCCACCAAGCTAGATGGAACAGAGGATGGACACAGTTGCCATCAACCTCTATCCTCGGGGTACTGAGAAATACTTGGGTAGGTATTTCTCAGCCTGGAGAACAAGCACCCAGAAATAGATAGGCTATAATTGATGTGCTGCCTAGAGAGCCCCAGAACACAGCATCTGTCCTTCCAGATCTGTGGATTTGGTAAGACATAACAGAAATTACAGCTGAGCCCTTAGCTGGTAGCTCCTCCAATGACAGCCTCCCTACAAGTATCAGCCACACACAGTTCCCACTCCTACGGGGGCATAAAGGCGTGGGCCCCAGGACAACCCTGTAGCAACATCCTTTGCTGAGACAAACTGCAGCCTTACTTCCCCTCTGCCTGTGCTTCCATCTTCAGTACCAGGTCTGTGTCCTGGGGATCTCCATGGAAACGAGGACCCAGACAGGGCTGAGAACAGTGTCAGTAGAACAGAGAGTGTGGGAAGCAGATGAAATCCCGAGTGAATGTGTATTGTTAGCATGATCATGGCCATGTCAAGGACCTATAGGCATGACAAGCCCTTCCCCTGGTCAAGTATGGTTGTTGACAATGTGTGCAGAAAGTATCAAGCACAGTTTCCTCCTCATGGATGACAGCAGCCTGAGACTGATCTGTTACAGGGAACCCCCTACTGGAATAACCTAACCCACCTTTGACTGTATATAATAAACCCACCTCTTCCTTCGGCTGTATATAATAAACCCAACTCCTCATTTAGCTGTATATAATAAGCCCAACTCTTCGTTCAGCTGTATATAATAAACGGCTGAGTTTCTGGGCTGCTGGTGCATCTTCAAAGTGCATGGCCTACCAAAGGCAGCTTTTCGTGTGTTTGTCATTTCTTCATTCCCCGCCACCCTGGCCATCAGTTCCAAAGCTATTGCCTTAGTTAAGGTTACTGTGGCTGTGATGAAACTCCATGACCAAAAGCAAGTTGGAGAGGAAAGGGTTATTTGGCTTACACTTCCACATCATAGCCCATCTTGGAAAGATGTCAGAACAGGGACTCAACGAGGACAGGAACCTGGAGGCAGGAGCTGACACAGAGGCCACAGAGGGGTGCTGCTTACTGGCTTGCTCCCCATACTTTGCTCAGCCTGATTTCTTGTAGAACCCAGGACTTCCAGCCCAGGGACAGCACCACCCACAATGTGCTGGGCCCTCCCCATCACTCACTAATTAAGAAAATGTACTATAGACTTGCCACAGACCAATCTGTTGGAGGCATTTTCTCAATTGAGAGTCCCTCCTTCCAAATGACTCTAGGTTGTGTCAAATAAAGCTAGACAGCACAACCTTGACTTCTCAACCAGGAAGGATGGCAAATGGTCTGTGTTACATCCACAGGACAGACTTGGTCCCTCTGTGTCATGAAGAAAAAAAAAATGCCCTGCCCCACCTCTCAGTCACATGGCCTTGGAACAGGAAGGATTAAACAGTCATGGCATCTCCTGCATTAATCTGACCCTTCCCCACATACTGATATTCAAAATACTGCTGGCCCATCCCTACCAAACATAGCCATACAATGAGCATAAGACAGCCAGGCCACATTCTACCAGTGACTGAAAAAAAAAATTGTCACTGTCTCTCTGTGAGGTTTCCTGGAGGCAAGATCACCGTTTTCAGATTGAGGTCGAGGTAAGAGCCAGTGACTGGCTGCTTTGCTTTTCTGGTCTTCAGGTTGAACTCTAATATCTGTCTCTGAGTTTTTATTAGTTATGCTTCATTGTCTCTCATTGTGTGTGTCTCTCTCTGTCTCTCTGTCTCTCTCTCTCTCTCTCTCTCTCTCCATATGTGTGTATGTGTGTGAATGCTATTTCTTTCTAAAATAATTATTTTACTGCTTTTATTAAAAACAGTCCATGCTAAAAAGTTTAAAAATCAGACAGGGTAATAAAATATGAAGAAGAAAGCAAGGGGGAGAAATCCTAATTCTCCCACCCAGAAGTAGCTATCATGAACTTGTAGTAGGCGCTACACCGGTGGTTGTGTATGCAAGCAAAGCTTTGGAGTTTCTCCAGGAAAGACTTTCGCTGCTTCTTAAAGGAATGCAGCATCCGTGAAGGAAACGTCAAGAAGTCAGTCTCAAAGCTGTTCCCTTTAAAGACTGGTAACGGCCAAAGGCATCTCGCTTGTGCGTTGAAGAAGCGTAAGGCAGAAACTGTGCTGTGTAGAAAAGACAGGTGGCTCCGGACGGATCCACGGGCTTCTCAGAGCCCCTGCTTGGGGCAGGACCTGGGCTGATGCGGACATGCTCCTGTGTCTGTTGTCCCAGGTGCGCCACCATCCCAGAGAACAGCCCTGACTGCAGGTGCTGGCAGGGATCTAGGTGATTCCGAGGAGCCTGCTTCACTGAAGCGAGGGAGGGTGGGATGGCCATGGCGGGTGGTGCTGCTAGCATGCACCCGAAGCACATCTTACCCGGAATGGAGGACTGCCAAGAGGGCCGCGTGTCCTCAAAGACACCAAACACTTGGCAGCCCTCCCGAATGGCTGATTCCTCATGCTTGAGGATTAGCACTTCCAGCAGCAAGGCTGAGAAGTGCAGTGGGACAGACCCAAGTCAGGAATCTCTAGTTTGGTTGAACTGTCTTATATTTCAGGCAGGGTCCAAAGGGAGCATGGAACTGAAGTCCCATGTAGGACCTGGGACTCTCAGAATTGTGAGTTTAGAGGCTCTGGCTCCTTACTAAATGGAACTATACAGCATTTGTCCTTAAGCCACACAGCACAGGACAGGGTTTCCTTCCTTACAGCCTGCTGTATGCACAGACCATGTTTTTAAATCCATTTGGCACCCATGATCTTTGAAATAAATATGTCTCATTTTTTTTAAAAAAAAATGTAGCTGTGTTATTTTCCAAGCATTTTTTTTTCTGGAATTCTATCTAGGTAGCTGATGTTTATGATGCTCGAATAAAGCAAATTTATTCATTCCACTAACTTTTCACCCAGCTCCCTAGAGGTCCTAAAGCAACCCTTTCCAGGATTTTAACGAGTTAGTAGGTCTCGGGCTTTTAAACTTTAATTTTATTGTAGTTCCAGTATAGCTCAGTTCTAAATACTTTGGCATCATTGGAGGGCTCTTGGTGTAGGGATAAATAAACCACGACATTCCAACCATGACGGCACTGAAGCGCACGCGGAGCACCTAATAAACCGTCCTCTATGCCTAGCCGCTTCATTCCTTGGCAGAGCCCCCACCAGCCTCTCCCAGGGCCTCTGGAGGACGGCTCAGCCACACCCGTGATGCCTGGTTTGATCCTTTGTCCCCAGAGAGGACCCCACCCTCTGCCATCAGAAGGTGAGGCTGCCATGCAGCCACTTCCCCACGCTACAGTCACAGCTCCCTATGGTCAAAAGCTTCACGCGGCACAAATGGAAAGCAGACTCGTTTTTTAAAATCACCAAACTAGCCGGGCGGTGGTGGCGCACGCCTTTAATCCCAGCACTCGGGAGGCAGAGGCAGGAGGATCTCTGTGAGTTCGAGGCCAGCCTGGTCTACAAGAGCTAGTTCCAGGACAGGAACCAAAAAGCTACGGAGAAACCCTGTCTCAAAAATCCAAAATAAATAAATAAAATCACCAAACTAGTGTACCAGGACAATCAGAGAACTCTGTCACCCTCATTGTGCCACTGTCCCCACATCTATCAAGCAGAGATGCTACCCCCTCCCCAAGGCTGTCATCCACACAGGCAGCAATGAAGAGCTCACAGTAAGTCTGGGCAGGCTCTAGGGTCGGTAGCTGTCTCGGCCATGTCTAGAGCATCTGGAACTGGCCCTGTGGCACAGCTTTTTGCTCTGTGTGACAGGAACTCTCCTGTCCCTGGACTGAGCTGCTCTTGACACTGCTCTGATGGCCTTTCTGCCCCCAGCCCCAGCTCTGACACTTAACACTGCAGAGCTAAGTCGACATAGTAGCAGGGAACTCCTATCCCCTACTGTACCAAGGGCGTGAGTGTCCCAGGTCCTTCCTAGATCAGGAAAGGGGACCTGTCATCCATCCCACTGGCACGTGAATAACAATGCATTAGGTTAGGCACAACATGGGAGCTCCCACCAACACTGTGTGAGCTGAACTAAGGGGACTTTTGAAAGAAAATCCCGGTTCTTCGGGTTCCATGTGCACACTGCTGATCCAACAGTCTTCCCAAATCACTCGCATGAAAGGCCTCCCCTTTTGACCTCACTTGAGAAGTGAGGTCACTGAGGGACAGTGACTTTGCGGGTCCATCCTGACCCAGCCCAGCAGCACCCCTAAGACAGCTGACTGGAGCTATCTCTCCAAGGGTGTGCAGATACCAGCCTGCAAGACACACCCCGGCAAGCACTTGGGCTCTTCTCATTCAACACACCAGGTCAATGAAAAGCCACGATCTTCTTTTTTTTTAAGTTCTAATTAGCACGTAATAATTATACAGATTTGTGGAGTACAGAGTGGTATGTAAGTATGTCTGTCATAGAGCAGGATGGTGGGCAAATCCACCGTGTCAGGCAGGTGTCATTTCCTCCTGCTGGGAACGTTTAACTACTAGCTCTCTTTATGATCCACTAATTGTCATCAACCATAGTGCACCGGAACATCAGAACTCTTCATCCTGGTCTGTCACTGCGTTAAAGGCCACTCTTGGCTCCAGACGTTTTGTGTAGAAGCCAGGGCGACATTAGAAGCACATTTACCCAAACCTAAGTGATTGCCAGTGCCATGCTGGTTCTGGATCTTCCAGGCAAGTTACAGTCTGTGTGAGCAGGAACAATTATTTCTACTTTGCTTTTTTTTTTTTTCTTATCAGTGCCTGGTGCATACTGGGCACTCTCCGCTGAGCTCCAATCCCAACCCCTTCCATTCCTTTTCTCAAAAGTATACTTAATACTTCAACAGTGACTTCAGCTCCTCCGCCGTGAAGAAAGGTCTGGGGTGGGAAAGAGAATAGAGGGTAATTGCGTTATAATCTACCTCTGTTAGCGAGTGGCTTGGTTGTGTGAAGAATGAATGACGCCAGGAACAGGTTTTACCTCAACCCCACTGATTCCCAGGCCCAGAAGGATGTGAACAGACCCTGTTTTACGCTCCATCCAGCAGAGGCCCTGGGGATACAAAGCAGATCCGTCTATGGGGTCCTGGCTGAGCCTGCAAGGTATTGAGGACTCCCTGAGTCCTTCCTGACACCGTACTTGCACAGAGAACACTCTTTCAAACCGGTGGAGCAAGACTCTGGTTTTGACAGGAAGGATCCAAATCTTCAAGTTCCTTACTTCATGTTCAGACTCGAATTTAAGATAGAAAAACAAAGTGCTCACTGAAGGGGACACATAATGGCTATTTATAGTCTGCTCCATCCGGGTTATCTGTGTAAAACAGCACCTGTGCTGGGTTATTTCTGTCAGTGGGGGCTGAGGGTGTGGCCTAGCCCCAGAATTAAGGGTACATCTACTTACGAAAGACAAACAAACCAAATCCTATCCACTTAAATGTGGAGCCTGGGGCCCTGGTGGTGGTGGTGGGGTGGGGGGTTCTGGGTGCAATGGCCCTGATCGTACCACATTATCCCCCTAGGTTCTTCGAGGGTGAACCCTCTATGGGAAGTGGGGATGCTTTGATTGTACCAGGAAGTTAAGCTGAACTGATATTGAAAGAAAGCAGGAATGTACTGGAAGCAAAAAGTTTCAGAAATGTTCGCGGATCATAGTGTGGTTGGGAGGTGAGGGAGGACCCTGGCCTCTCCGGCCACACTAGGAACGTGAGCAGGAAAGTAGACAGTGGGCACACTGCTCCTCGTTTCCATGGTTTCACAGGATTGTAGACGACAGGGATGTAACTGTTGAAGCCACGCCCACAGCACTCTGAGCCGGCCCCTTTGCTGATTTTTGCCTCAGGCCCTCCAGAGCCCAACCTGAGCTGCCTTGCTCGTTGGCTCTGGGAATTCTGCTCCCAAAGCTCTGGAACGAAAGGAGCTCTGGGCTTGTGTCACGCACGTCGTCCTGTAGGACCTGCAAGGTACCTTGGCTTCCCAAGGCAGTCCTGCTATTGGTACTTGCAGAGAATGATCAGTCTCCTGCATAGACTCTGCCAGATGTGTAGGGAGTGGCAACTGCCTCTGTGGCAGTACTGAGTGGTGCAAAGGTGCATAGGAAAATCTGCCAACAACAGAGCCTGTGCGCTCCGCATCACACAGACGCCTGGTGGTGCCCAAGAAAGTTCTCTCTGGCTGCTGTTGTCTTAATAAAAAGAAAGCAAATGAGAAAAAAATGCTCTTGTTTATTAGTATGACGGAGCATGACTTAGCAGTAGAAAATAACAAGACACTAAATCTTTTTTTATTGATTTTATTGAGCTATATATTTTTCTCCCCTCCCCTTCCTTCCTCTCCCCTCCTCTTCTACCCTCTCTCAGGACCCCTATGCTCCCAATTTACTCAAGAGATCGTGTCTTTTTCTACTTCCCATATAGATCAGATCCATGTATGTCTCTCTTAGGGTCCTCACTGTTGTCGAGGTTCTCTGGGATTGTGAATTGTAGGCTGGTTTTCTTTGCTTTATGTCTAAAAGCCACTTATGAGTGAGTACATATGATATTTGTCTTTCTGGGTCTGAGTTACTTCACTAAATGTGTATTTTCCAGATCCATCCATTTGTCCACAAATTTCAAGATGTCATTATTTTTTCTGATGTGTAGTACTCCATTGTGTAAATGTACCACATTTTCCTTTTCCATTCTTCAGTAGAGGGGCATTTAGGTTGTTTCCATGTTCTGGCTATGACAAATATGCTGCTTGAACATAGTTGAGCACATGTCGTTGTGGTATGATTGAGCATCCTTTTGATATATACCCAAAAGTGGTATTGCTGGGTCTTGAGGTAGGTTGGTTCCTAATTTTCTGAGAAATCTCCATACTGATATCTAAAGGGGCTGTACCAGTTTGCACTCCCACCAGCAATGGAGGAGTGTTCCCTTTACCCCAAAACCTCTCCAGCATAAGTTTCATCAGTGTTTTTGATCTTGGCCATTTTTACAGGAGTAAGATGGAATCTCAGAGTTGTTTTGATTTGCATTTCTCTGATGGCTAAGGATGTTGAACATTTCCTTAAGTGTTTTTCAGCCATTTTAGATTCATCTGTTGAGAGTTCTTTGTTTAGATCTGCACCCCAATTTTTTATTGGATTATTTGTTCTTTTGATGACCAATTTCTTGAGTTCTTTGTATATTTTGGAGATCAGCTTTCTGTCTGATGTGGGGTTGGTGAAGACCTTTTCCCATTCTGTAGGCTGTCATTTTGTCTTGTTGACCATGCCCTTTGCTTTATAGATGCTTCTCAGTTTCAGAGGTCCCATTTATTAATAGTCCTTCTCAGTAATACACTAAATCTTACCATGTAATGATACTCAGTTACTCTGCTCAACAAAAGAGGTCACTGTTAGGTTTTTCTTAAGAAATGAGCCTCTTTGCTAACGCATATAATTCCAATCAGACCAAATTAGATCAAATAAAAAACGCCCATGTTTAATGCAGTGCTCCGGGGTGGCACCGGGAAAGCATGGTGAGGGGAAGAGAGGGAAGGAAAGACCATGTGAAACCCAGAGACCACGTGTACATTCTCTGGGGGGCCTGTCCTGGAACTAGCTATTGTAGACCAGGCTAGCCTCAAGCTCACAGAGATCCGCCTGCCTCTGCCTCCCAAGTGCTGGAATTAAAGGCGTGTGCCACCACCACCCAGCTGCCATCCAGCTCCCTAGGAGAGGCCTCTGAGAGAGATAGCTGGTGTCATGGTGGCAAGGTAGGCAGAGACATGGCTTTCCAAACATCTGAAGCCTGTGAGAGCAAAGAAATGAGGAAGAGCTGATGGGACTTGGCACAAGTATTTCCATGACATAAAACAAGATACCCTAGATTTAGTGGGAACACAGTAAGGAAACCATTAATTTACCTGCTGCCAAGAGAAGGAAACAGAGTGGTGACCCTTGAGAAGACGTAGTAGGACTTCCTATTGCTGAATGGGACATGCTGGCTGTGGCCCGCCCTCTTCGTTTTCCTCTACCTACCCACTGTAACTCAGCTAATGCCTAGCCATTTGTCTGTCAAGGGACAGTCTTCCTGACCTCCTAAGTGGATCAGTTCCCCACCCCCACCCCCATCCATGTACCCACTAAAACCATCACTCCTTCCCCTCAGGTTTATCTTGCTGAGCTGTGTTAGCCTTTTGTGGTTTCTGCCAAATGGTGAGATGCTCCCAGAACAAGGACAGCGTTGGCCTGTTTGCTCCTTATTGTCTAGAGGAGGCACTCCGTTGCTTTGTGATGGACAAATGGGCTGGTGGAGACGCAGGGTGTGAGAGAGAAGCCCTGAGTGCCCACACGTAGAAAGAGAGGGAAAGGAGGGAGGGAGGGAAATGGGCAAGCCAAGCAGCAACACTAACGACCAACAACAAACTGCACATATAGCACTTATTCCGTGAGATCATAATGGAGCTGAGAACTTCCTGTGGCCTGGTGGCATTGCAGCCACACGAGCCTTGTAGCAGAACACATTCCTTGTGTGTTTGTGGCGACGCTGGTGTACACAAACCTACTGTGGTGCCAGCTGCGTGAGAGAAAACACATAGTAAAATTATCTTCGACACCTCCCATTTGCTGATGATAACGAGCTACTGTTTGCTTTTGCATTTACTATATTAGCTTCTAATTGTTCTTCTAGAGGGCACAGCCTTTATTTATTAAAGAACAGGTTAATGGCTGGGGAGATGGCTTGACTACTAAATGTGTGTGCTGCTCTTACAGAGGACCCAGGTTCAGGTCCCAGCACCCATGTCTAGTGGCTCATAGCTGCCTGTAACTCTGGCACCTGGAGGATTCCATGCTCTTTATGGGGTCTGTGAGCATCCATGCTCGGGCTCATCTACCCCGCCCATCCACACAAATAACATAAATCTTCCAATTAGAGAAATACAGCTCACTGAGAAGTAGCGCTTTGCGTTCCACTGACACCAGGCTTGGACACCGTCCAGTTGCTCTCTCTACCATGACCCTAGGAGCAGTAGGCTACACCACAGCCTGCTGTGCCAGATTGTACCATCTAGGTTTGGGCACGAGCCGCCAATTTACCGCACAAGGCAAATTTCTTCAGAACGCATCCATTATTATCTATGTACATGTACTTTTGTGTTTCCAAGTACAGGTGTCCCCTGAGAGAACACATAGACATGCCCCCAGCCTGAGAGGCAGCAGAACCCGCAGCTCTGAGATCACCAAGAACTTTCTGTGTGAAGACCTCTGTGTGCAGTAATAAGTGATGGTGCCTGGTTCTCTACGCCTGTGTGATAGGGCTTGAACTTCTCGGTGCCCCCACCTTCTTAGTGCTCCTTCACCTACCCGGCGCCCCTCCACCTACCCGGCGCCCCTCCACCTACCCGGTGTCACGCTACTTATCCAGTGCCCCTCCACCTACCCGGTGCCCCTCTAATTACTCGGTGCTCCTCCACCTACTCGGTGCCCCTCCACCTACCCAGTGCTCTGTGCTCAAGTGTTTCTGCCTCAGCTTCGTTCTCTGTCCCTCTGCTTGATGAGACCACCAAGTTTCTGCTCTGGGCTACGTGTCCCTACCCATGTGGCCATGCGGGTCCTTTTCTAGTAGAGCCATAGGTGGCCTCACTTGCTGTGGGTCCCAGGAGGAAACAGAAGAAATGGGGGGCTCCTGGTTTGAAACGGTCATTGAATACCTATGCCAGAGGTACAGTCACACCAAGCGCGAGGGAGACCCTGCCCCTGAGGGGAAAGGAGAGGAAGTGAAGCAGATTTTCCAGAAACACGAAAGGGGGATGAGTTCATCCCTGCGCCACTGAGCAGTAATTAGCGGCGCCCCCTGTGTCATCAATCACCGAGCGGAAGTGCTGTTCCTTGCTGTGAGGAAGAATCCAGCTCCTGGTGGGAATGAGCATCTATCTTTGTTAGAGAGAACTGGGGCCCGTTGGGAGATCAGAGAATCTCAAAGCCCCTGAGGAGGCCACCAGCAGCCTCCCCTCAGGCTCCTCCTGCAGAAGGAGGTGGGGAGGTGGGGGGGGAGCGGAAGTGGGGGAGATAGAGGACCTAGCCCTGCAGCTGCCTCCCACACAAGGCTGATTGCCAGCACCTGGCCTCGCTCCACAGAGAAGCCCTGTGAGCCTGCTGCTGGCCTCATCTCTTTCCCATCATGGCCCCCTAAGAGTATCACAGGGTTGGGGGATGCAGGGATGACCAGACCTCTGATTCTAGTCCCTGCAAGCTGGTAAGGACAAGGGGGGAAAAACACATGGAGTTGCCTAATTCAGGTACTCGAGTGGGTAGAACAGAAAAAGATGGAGGACAGAGGCAACCTTGGCCCACACACATAGAAAAGTGACTCTGTGGGTTTGCTCTCCCCGCAGGGCTACATTGTTGAAGCTGATAGATGTGGGATAGAATGTACCCAAGGTGGTACCCTCTTTGGAGGAAATAAGCCCATAGCTAGCCTCTCCTCCTTCAAGGGTGGTCCAGAAGGCCAGAAGACAATGAAGCCCCAGAGACTGGGCTACCCCAGTAATAGCGACCAGCAGGGAGGATAGCTACCCTCAGAGAACAGAGGCAAGCTGCCCTGTCAAGACACGGTGTCTGAGGAGAGGACCGAGATGATTTAACAAAACTCCTATGTAATTTGGTGGTTGGTGTGTTTCTCCTCAAACAGGAACCCTTTTTTTTCTCCCTCCCACCCCACCCCCATTCTATAAGACAGCAGCATGCACAATTTTATAGCCGCTGTGCAGAAACATGGACGGATCCATGTGTGGATGGAGGCATGTGTGGATGGACGGATACATGTGTGGATGGGACGGATCCATGTGTGGATGAACAGATCCGTGTGTGGATGGACAGATACGTGTGTGGATGGGCGGATACATGTGTGGATGGGTGGATACATGTGTGGATTGACGGATACGTGTGTGGATGGACGGATCCATGTGTGGATGAACGGATACATGTGTGGATGGACGGATCCATGTGTGGATGAACAAAATGAAGGAAACTGCTGGATATAGATAAGAGATGCTGTTTGCTCACCAGCAGACTTGGTGGAGAGAGACACGGCAGCCTTTCTTTCTGAATTCTTGGGAAGAGTAAACCTTAGCTAAATGTTGTTTCTCCTCTCACCCTGCATCACCCCCCAAGGAGGTCACTCAGACGATACTTCTCACACCCCAGTGTGCTCAGAAGCCACAGATGTGGGGGAAATGCAGACCCACACACACAGCAGGTCTGGGCCAAAGACTGCATCTCTTAGGAGACGCCGACAATGTGAGGCCTGGGACTCCAGCTGGAGCACCAAATCCAAGAACACCAGTGTGGGTCCCTTGTGACCTGGCCTGGCCTGTGCTTACTTACACCTTGTCTGAACATCCAGGTTGACTGGAGACTCACAGAGGAAAAGGTTCTGTGTTAATGATCTGACTCCCGGGCATCATTTAGTAGTTCACACTAAGGAAATCAAACCACATTTCCAACCTGAGAGGCTGCCACACAGGCACGCCATGGCCTCCACTGTCCTAACCCCATAATCTCACAGGGTTTCTGAGCCCCGTTGGGTTGAACACTCAGCTGGATAAGAAGCCTAGTTATTCCAATTTTATAGAGGAGGCTATGTGGCCCCTCAGTAGAGGAGTATGGCATAGAGTTATGAGGTGAAATTCTCTCTTCCCTCCCAACATGTGAGGTGAAATAACCCCTTCCTCCCCACACGACTTTTGATTATGGTGTTTTATCACAGCAACAGAAACCCTAAGACCATGGGGTAATCTTGATTGTCACCTTGGGGGTCGAGAAGGAGACGGGTGAAGCACACCTGTCAGTGTGTCTGAGGGCATCCCCAGAGAAGCATTAACTCCAGAAGAGCCATTCTCTGCATGTGAGCAGCATCGCCCCCTAGGCCAGGGGTAGGACGAAAGGGGAGGAAGAAGAAACCAGCGAATGCAGGCTCTGCTTCCCGCAGAGCTGCTCCATCCTGCCACGGCCCCATGCCTGGATGGACTAAACCTCTGAAACCATGAGCTGAAGTAAACTTTTCCTCCTCGGGACCAGTTCTTCACTGTGAAGACAAAGCCGCTGACCCAGAGACCCTTTCCACAAGCTCGCTGCAACCCTCTGCCTTCATCGAATTCTCTCAGCTTTCCAGTCAGCAGCTCCTAAGAGACCCCACCCCGGTCCCTCACACTGAGGCTTCCAAAATGCCTCTGCTTGTCCTAGGTTACCCTTCGCAAGCTAACTTTCCCCGCCCCTGCAAGACTTAGGTAGGTCCGCCCCGTCTCACTCTCCACAAGAATGGGACATGAGCTTCTGAGGACAGGCAGGGCAACGGCTGCTGCTGCTGCTGCTGCTGCTGCTGCTGCTGCTGCGAGCTGAGGATGTGCATTTTCCCAGCTCTGCCCCAAGAGTTCCCTGGTCGGCATCAGGAATGTTACTGAAGGAAGAAACATGTCTTGTGAATCAACAGGGCTTCTCGACTGCAGCCGCATCATGGACCTCTAGTCTCCAAGCTGTAGATGACTTCCTGACCCCTGAAATACTGCCTGGAGGGAAGGAATTGGCCCCATCCTGTATCCCAGAGTATGGTCAAGGTGGAACAGTTCAGAAATATTTTGAAGGATAAAGCAGCAGTCAAGAGACGACCAGTCTCTACTGAGGACTCCAGCTTTTCGAACCACACATGTCTCCAGAGCCACCTAAACCTTCTGTCCCCTGCCAAGCACATAGCAGTTTTAAGTACTGCTTGTCAGTGGGATTTAGGCCTTATGGGGAGAGAGTTTCTTGACAGGAGGCCCAACTACTTGTCTGGGCCATGAGTTAATTATAAACTTTAGTCCTCGGTTCCAGCCACCTACAGTGCGCAGCCATGATGTTCCTAGGTTTAGGCAAATGAGGGGCTTTGCTTAGCTTTTCTACCTCCATCTAGAGAGAAGAAGAGGCAGACAGGAGAGTCTTGGAAGGACCATGAGGACTTTGTCCCAGGTGCATTTGTGCCCAGAAGACCCTCTTTGACCCCGGGTCTCTAAGGTCACACCATTCAATGGTGGCGATAGAGTGCCAAAGAGAAAGGAGCCACAGGGAGGCCCTGTGCTGAAATTACCAAGTCAGACTGAGGACCAGGAACAGGGGACTGAGTTCAAGGTCAGGGGTGCCTGATCTCTTCTTCTCCAGCACCCATGGGTTCCTGCACAGGGGCTGTGCAGACCCAGCCTATAGATGCCACAGAGACAATCATGAAATAGGTCCAACTGCTCCAGCCCAGTGCCACAAATAAAGTGTAGGGACTTGAAACAAGGGATAGTCACATCTCAGGCAGGTTCTTAACCCCGTGGTACTTCCATTTCCTGACCTAGAGCATAAAGATAAGAATTGAGCCCACCTCGAGTAGAGGCGATAAAAAATGAAGTCTGAGGTTTGCCACACAAGTTCAGGAGCTGGCATTCCCACACTGTCATGTTGTCACTCCAGGTGGAGACTGTGTGGAGGTGGGAACGGCAGAAAGCAGAGAAGTACAGAGGGTACGAAGGAAGGGGAACAGCTAAGGAGGCGGTGGTAGCCCCTCCTGCCCAAAACTGACAGCAGACATGGCTGGTGTGGTCTGCCCCGGCTCGGGGTCTCTGCTGGATTATGAAAAATGTTCTAGATGTCAGATAACAGGCCAGTGCTGCTGGATTCCAATGGGCTATGTGGACAGCCTGATGAGGACTGGCGATTTATCTACCAGTGGGTGCAGTTTTGCAAGACCCTGGTCTGGGTCATTGATCATGTGACCAGTTATGCAAGTTAAGCATCAGCCTTGCTTGCAGGTAGATGGGAAGAGATGCTGTTACTATAAGCAACCCAGTTGTGATCCTCTGAGGTTGAAGGCAGCCTTCTTGGCTCCTAGCTCTTGCACCTCTATCAGTGTGAGGAACTGGGGCTCCCCAAAGTGGTGGGAGGTCGTAGCTGAGCCCCATTTCCTCTCAGCTGGGCTGACATCCATCTGTACTCCTGAGGTTCAGGAGAGCACTGACCACAGGGCCACCCCTTCCCACCCAGACCTTACACCTTCCAGGATAAGTGTGGACAAAGCACTAAAGATGCGTTTAGCTTTTTGTTTACCTTTGTCTATTTGCTTTCCCTTTGACCCTACTTTTATTGGGCGCATCTTTAATGAGCCTATCCGTAAATGCTCTAGGCTAACACCAAAGTGTGGAGGCCCAGCACTTTCCCGTGTTTCAGGGAAGCTCCCAAGAATCTGCTATAATTAGACATCAATTAAATTAGAAACCATTAATATGCCTCTTGGAAGGCCTCCAGTACCCAGAGCCTCTGGCCCTCTCCACAGTCACGATGGAAAGGCATCCCAGCTAAACCCACTGTCCCGAAGCAAGGTCAGAGCTTCGGACCTAAGGCAGGAGTGTGCGTGAGGACAAAGTTCCCTTTCTGGCCTCTGCTGCCTCAACTTCACCTCACCCATTAGGGCTCGAGCCATCCTCTCAGCCTCTAGGCTGGGTCTCCCTGCCTCCCCTGCTACCTGCCCCAGCTTGCTTCTTGCCAGAAGGAAAACACCCAACAAGTTCACAATTGAGGGCAACCTAAGCACTTTCATCTTGCCTTACAGGACCAAGGTGCAAAAGAGTTTAGAAGCCCGGCCATTTCTGTCAGGCCACCCAGTACATAGCAGTGATGTGTGAGGGCAAACTTGAGGTACCTGAGCCCATAGACGATCCAGACCCTGTCCCTCAAGACCTTGCCAGTGCCCCTGGCCAGGTCTCCCCAGACTATTGCAGAATGCCCATCTTCAGACAGCTCTTGGAAACACACTTCTCCCCGGAGTGAAATAAACAGCCCTGGGGTCTTTTTCTAGTCACGAAGTTCAGAGCAGAGCTAAACCATCCATTCTCATCCTTGGTCCATGGCTGCCTCTACTCTCTTACTTCCCGCCAAACACAGTCTCTGCTGTAAGGCTAGGTGTCGCAAAGACCCAGCTCTTGTGCATACAGACAGTGTCCCAGACACAGCCAGGGAGGTCTTCTGTATGAAGTCTTTGTCCCTCCACCATGGGCAGTTAAGTCCTGCATGGAACTGAAACACCTATATTCTTGTCCTAAAGATAGAGGCCAAACCCAGGAGTTCACACATGCAGGCGTGGGAGGGGGTACTTAACCACAGAGCTACACCCCCCCCACCTGGAATTCTGTTGTCTATTGTGGTGTTGAATAAGAGTGACATTTCAAAACCCTGCCTAGATCCCATCAACCCTTCTTAAACAGTGTGGACATTTCTGCTCCATGAGGAGGCAGGAGATTGGACAGGACTGCTCAGGAAGGAAACAGCTCCTAGCTCATCAGATACGGGCCCTACCTGCCTCTTCTCTGTCTGCTTACACCTTGGGTGTTTCTCTCCTAAATGTGTACTCTACTTCTAGAACCCAGACTGAGCAGGACCTAAATCTGCTGGGATCAGGGCGCAAATGCTAAATGTCCAAGTGCTCCAGGCCTCCCTGGTCCTGGCCGACTTGCACCAACCCCCAGCTTAACAGCCGGCCCCATGTGCTCAGCCTTCCCTCTAGGGGTTCTTTCTAGGGCATCCTGTGATGCTGCAGAGGGTTTGTGAGCTGCCTTCAGGGTCATCAGCCTGAAGCTTAGCCTAGAGTCTGTCTATTCCAGTGGTTCTTAACCTTCCTTGTGCTGCGACCCTTTAATACACTTCCTCATATTGTGGTGACCTCCAAAATTATTTCGTTGCTACTTCAACACTGTAATTTTGTTACTGCTATGAATCATAATGTAAGTATCTGGTATGTAGGATATCTGATATTCGACCCCAAAGCGGTCGTGACCCACAGATTGAAAAAGAATAGACTATTCTTTTTGGGTTTTTTTGTTTTTGTTTTTGTTTTTGTTTTTGTTTTTGTTTTTGTTTTTTGAGACAGGGTTTCTCTGTATAGCTTTGGAGCCTGTCCTGGAACTAGTTCTTGCAGCCCAGGCTGGCCTCGAACTCACAAGATCTGCCTGCCTCTGCCTCCCGAGTGCTGGGATTAAAAGTATGCAGCACCACCTATAGACTCTATTCTTTGGGCTGTGCCATTCCCCATGCTGTCTGCTGGAACTACCTTCATCTGCTGAGATACAATGGAGATGAAGGCATCTGGACCACCTGATGCTGATGCAGTATGTCTTTCAGGTACACTTCCAAGACATCATGGCCCACATGGGGGACTGCAAGTGGATGTCCTGGCTCCCGGTGCTGGTGGTAAGTTGTTCTGAGTGCCTCTCCCACTGCATACTTACTTCAGTCCCTGCAAAGCAAAGGGTATTCCCTCAGGCCAGAACCTTTCGCTAGCTGTCCCACCTCAGACTGCCCTGAGCTTCCTGCACCTCGGCTTCAGAGCTCCTCCAGCCTCCTCCCCCCAGCTGTCAGAATGAGGCATGGGGGAATAAGGATGACGGTACCCCTCGTTCTAATTGGACCATTTTCCTGGAACTTGCTTCACGGGACTTGTAGATAGAAATGTCTCTTAGTGCTTAGCAGTGACGTGTTAGCCTGTGTGATGGTCCACAGCTAAAAAAAAGATCAGAAAGTTCCTGCCCTCTTGAGTCCTGCCTGGCAGTGGGAATTGAGACACCATGAGACCAAAGGACCAGCCCCTGTAGCACCCAGAGATCTAGACATCCAAGAGAAGGGGTGCCTTCTTCATGACCTTAACAGAATCCAAGACTTCTCTTGGATGTGGGAAGAGGATGAATTGGGACAGCAGGATCAGAAGTAAGCCATTGTCAGGATGGCTGTGGATGGGGGTGGAGACAGGAGTGGCCAATGTTGGGCTCTCTGGAGACTGTCCCCACATAATAACTGCATCTTGAGGAGGTGTGGAGGCCAAACACCTTTTCTGTGGCAGGTGTCCCTGATGTGCTCAGCCAAGGCAGAGGACTCCAACTGTGGCGAGAACGAATATCACAACCAGACTACCGGGCTGTGTCACCAATGTCCTCCCTGCAGACCGGGAGAGGAGCCCTACATGGTAAGAACCAGTGCGATGAAGGTTTCTCTCCCACCCACCAGTTCCTGAGTAACCACTCAGAGGCTTAATATTAATTATAAATGTTTGGCTGATGGCTCAGGCTTATTCCTAGCTAGCTTTTACATCTAAATTAACCCATTTCTAGTCATCTAAGTATTGCCATGTGGCTGTGGTGTGACTGTCTGCTGGCATGTTGTTCCCTGGGCAGCTGGATGGCGTCTCCCAGCTCCGCCCTTCTCCTGTATCTCTGCTTAGATTTCCCACCTGGCTCTATCCTGCCTTGCCATAGGCCAAAACAGCTTTATTTATCAACCATTGAGAGGAACACATATTCACAGTGTATAGAAAGACATCCCACAGCAGACCAGCCTATGTCCCTGAGCTCTCGGGAGGTAGGGGTGTACTCACAGAACCATCCTCCTAAACTGCCACTGAGGTCACCAAGAGGTCACCAAGATACATTCACCATTCACCAGGGTTGAGTGGTATGAGCTGCAGAGACCAGTGTACCCTCCAGCATATTTATCAGGAACTCTGCTTTTTTTTTTTTGGTGGGGGCTGGGTTTCAAGACAGGGTTTCTCTGAGTAACAGCCCTAGCTGTCCTGGAACTCACTCTGTAAACCAGGTTGGCCTCAAAGTCACAGAGATCTGCCTGCCTCTGCCTTCCAAGTGCTGGGATTAAAGATGTGCACCACCACTGCCTGGCTCTAAATTCTTAGAAAAAAAGTGTCCTGTCCTGCCCTGTTGGGCTGATCGTCTGAATTGGAAGCAGACCGAAATGCTCTCCGGGAATAGCACATCCATTCTGAGTTCTGGGTTCCCATTCTGTGGAACGGCTAAGCTTTCATGCTCTTTGAAACACCAGAGAAACGTCAGGGGCAGCAGCATCTGGGGTTCTTGCAGAGTTCTGAGAAAACTCAGGCTTCCGGGTTTGTCCTTTAGTGAAGGACACTCTGGGAAGCCACTGGACCTCTTTAAAGGACCTCATCTGAGGCCGGACACTGTCACTAAGCCATCAGAAGGTTGACAGGAGCAAGCTTAGAGAAAGACCCGAGGAAGATAGGACTTTACAATTACTGTAGGATGGACAGCCAAGGGTGGACACCGCCAGCATGTCACTGTGCCGGCCTCTGTAGTCACTTGTATTCTCATATCCTCTGCCTCCCCGGCCAGTCCTGCGGATACGGCACCAAAGACGATGACTACGGCTGTGTGCCTTGCCCTGCAGAGAAGTTTTCCAAAGGAGGTTACCAGATATGCAGGCGCCACAAGGACTGTGAGGGCTTCTTCCGGGCCACGGTGCTGACACCGGGGGACATGGAAAACGATGCTGAGTGTGGCCCCTGTCTCCCTGGGTAAGTGTGCTGCTTTGCTGACCTCTGAATTGGAAGGAGCAAGGGCCCTGTGAGCAGAACCCCACAGGCACAACAGGCCTTCCCAAAGTGTCATTCCCACCCTTTGTCACCTGGGGGTGATAAGTTAGTGAGTCCTGTCACTGCTCAGGGACAGGCAGCCTTCAGGTGCTGTATTTGTGATGGATAAGAAGGCATCATCGTAGGACAGCCTGACTGCCTATGTAAAACAAAGCAGCCAAGCACAATGAAACAGTACATAGGAAGCATTTCGGAGGGGGAAAACATCCAACCTTCCCAGGAAGGTACTGGTTGTGGCATTCTGGGAAGCCCTCCGACGTCTGCACTTTCCACACCGTGGTGGTACATAGGTCTTCCCCCTCCAAAAGCAGAGTGAGACTACAGCTGGTCCGACAGACAAAAAGCTAAGAAATCTTTCTGTTTTCCTGATAAAATGCATTAGCAAATTCTGCCCAGAATCAGAAAACTCCTATCTGGACACCCAATCAAGACTAAGCCACAGCTGTTGCGGCTGCCTCCCCCTAGTGGCCACAAAATCACGCGTTTTGCAAGACTGCAGAAGGAGAGGAAAAGCTTGGTGGGAGATGGGGGAGGGGATGGAAGTGGTGGTGGTGATGGCGATGGGTGTGGCTGGAGGAGGTGACAGAGATGGTGGTCGTGACAGAGATGGTGCCGATGGCCATGATGTAGCAGGTCTGGGGTGAGGTGGGGGGAGTCCAGGTAATGCCAGAGGTGAGCAGTACCTTATGAGAAGGAGGTACAGAAACGTCAGAAAGACACCTCCAGCATAAACATCAGTGAGCTGTGAATTCGCTCTTCATCACCCCCCCCACACACACACACACAGAGAGACAGAGAGAGAGAGAGAGAGAGAGAGAGAGAGAGAGAGAGAGAGAGAGAGTTCAGTTTTATTGTAGAAGCAATTATTTCACAGTTCCCATCCCCAGCTGTCCGTCTGCTGGTGACAGACTCCTACCCCAGTTTCCCAGGGTTCTGTCTTCAGCTTCGGACCACCTCCCGAGTCACAGACTCAGGTATCCAAATATTTGCTAGGTAATCCAATGCTCCGGTCCCTCACACAAAGTGTGAATCTATGAGACAGTAGAACCTCATCATGCAACCTTATCCTCGACATGCAGAAAGCAGGGGGGTAGAAATGGGGAGGGTGGTGGACGATCCCCTTTCAAAAGATGAGAAAAAAGTAAATTTTCTACTCGCATAGTTATTGCGGTTACTGTGTTGTGGAACTCCCCCCAAAAGAAACAACAGCATTAGAACCAGAATAGCTGTATCCCCAACATAACTGTATAGGCACCATTGAGGAGACTGGTTGGTGTAGACCCTGGGTTTGCCCCTGAGTGAGGGGAACTCAGTGAGATCTGATGGTAGACAGAATTAGTCTCTAATAGCTTACACAATTCTTAGAATTTCATTTTGATTGATTCATTTATTAATTGGCTTCAGTTTTTTTTCTTGGTTCAAAAGTGTGGTACACAAACGCAAAGTGTCTGGGGGTCCACTGTGTCAGGCACAGACACCCCATCCTGCTTCCCTAGGAGGGAAAGGACCTCTGTGCAAACCCTGTCTAGAGCCATGTAAAAGCTGCATTACTTATTTCTGCGTTATTTATTTTCCCTGAAAGCAGCAAGCATCTGAGAAGGTCTGGTCCTTTGGTTCCCATGGCCTCAGTAAGGAGCTCATGCCAGATGCGGAGGCGCTAGAGGCAGGTAGAGCCAGATAGAGGTGTTCTAGCAACCAGTGTGGAAGACTTGACCCTTCAGCTTTGTAACTGACGCTGGTCCCCACTCAGACTGCCAAGTTAGGGAAGGATGTGACAGGACTCAGTGTCAGCAGGATCCTTTTGATAGCAGCAAGAGAGATGGCTGAGCAGTGACGAGCCTGGAACCTAGGGAGCAAGAATACAGAGAGCATGGGGAACTAGGGCAGAGGCACTGGGGACGGCAAGAGTCTGAGTGCTGCCCAGAAGCTAGATGGAGGCACAGGACGGAACGGACTCATTGCTATCTGCCCTCCTGTGCGGACAGAAGCAGAGTACAGGAGGAAGGGGCATTTGGTGGGGATGGACAGACAGGTGGAGGTCTGATGTGTAGAACGCAGTGCTGCGGGACATCCAAACCAAACTCTCCCCGGCGGGCGGATGGAGAGGTGGAACACTCCGGGAAGTGCTGAGCATCGCTTGGGCTGTGCATATGGCATCCCCAAGGCAGGCAGCTTCAGAGTGCAGGGAGGATGGGGTCGTGTGAGGTGAAGCTCCCTGACCAGACACCTGGCTCTCAGGTGGCTAGAGGAGAGCCTTGTGACGGTGCCACAATCAGTGGTCCGTGCAAGCAGTTGCTCTGTCCCATGTGACTGTATGCAGCCAGCATCACTGCCCGTTAGAGCCACGAAGAAGAGGCTTTCTAGCTAAAAGAGACAAGCCTGGCACCGTGCTGTGGCTGCACTACTCAAAGGCAGATGCCAGCCGGCTCTGGAGATCTGACTTGAGAAGCCATGAAGACCATTTGCCTGCTCCCAATATTCACCAGAAAGTATCTAATCTCCGAGGACATTAGATAATAGTTGTGAGCCGCTGCCTCTAGAAGACTTCAGGCAGATGCTTGTTATATAGACTGGGGTGGAGTTGCATGGGTTCCAGAAGAGTGTTTCGGGCTCTGAAGTCTTGAGTACTTCTCTCTCTGTTCCGCGGAACAGTAACTTTACCTTCACCATTGAGGCTAGAGCACCCAGTAAGTGAGGGAGGGACCCATGTCCACACCATCTCAGTGTGCTGTACATCACTCCACAAGTGTGGAGATTGGCTCATCAGTTCCCTCTTGGCCTTGCAGTGAGATCTATCTGCCAAGTCAGTCAGTCCTGACCCTGGAGCCACTGAACAGAAAGTTTACCCCTAGTTCCAAGGCCCTCTTAGAACTACTTCCCCTTCTCTCTGGATCTCAGGCTCCACAGGGACAGGCCCTACTTCCTGTTGCATGTCCTAAACTTCCAGAACAAAATGAGGCTCTCATACTGTCACAGAGGACTATGGGGCCTTTTGGCAGGCTGGACCGATTAGCTCCATGAACCTCTGTGCTTGTGAGCCAGGATGTAGATTTACCTGGTGTTTGTCTTTTTAAGGCTGCGGGTTGGCCCTCTCCCTTCCCTGTGGTTTGGCAGGTGCTAGCTGCCACTCTTGGTTCTGCACACACATGTGGCCCAGACACTCGCCGAACAATAGCAGCTCATGGGGCTTTCCTGTTGGGAAAGGTCTGTGTGGGAGACGAGAGGCGGCAAGGACGAGGCAGGAGGGAAGGGGTTAGATTTCATAACCTCCCTCGCTTTGCCATCCCCTGTCCGTGGGTAGCTCCTGCAGCCAGCTCTACACCAACCACCACCTTTCCACAGGAGGCTTAGTGCAGCCCATGGCTGGGCAGGCTGGAGACAGGACTCTGTAGAGCACAGATTGCTGCAAGTCATGGCATCTCATGACCCAGAGCCTCCACCGCAAGCCTCAGTCCCAGGAAAGGGGGATCTTCTGGGAGAAGCAATCAGAGGAAGGCAGTCTGAATAGAAGACTCTTGAATCCTTGTTTCAACTGAATTTTGCCCCGAGCTAGACAATTTCAGCCAGGAAGAACAGAAGATAGAACGAGGGAATATTGATTGAGGTTGTCCCCAGCTGACAAAGGCTCAGCTTAGCATGCTTCTCCATTATGATGTTCCTAGTCATTAAAGAGAAACATCACTTCAATTCGGATTAACTCAGTTAATGGTGAACACCCCCCCCCCCAATGCATCACTGCCTTTCCTTTCCAGAGCACTGCATGAGACGAGCTTTATTACAAAGTGGGCTTTGTGCTAGATGCTGCAGTCCAGTCATAGGCAAAACGTGCGTGTTCTGAGCACGCTGCGAGCAGCTCCGCCAGCTTGTGTGGGGCTGAGCGTCCTGAACACATTTTCTATTTAACAGTTTCTCTCACAATGAGCTTATCAGAACACAACCTCACGGTAACTCCAAGAGCATTTGTAGAGAAAGATCAAAATATGGATCAAAGAGTAAGGGCTTGCATCCTGGCAGAAAGACGTGGTCTTGACAGTAACTGGGCCACACATGCCTGAATGAACACTTTACTCCAGACAGAAGGAGCTGTCAGAGGGCATAAGAGAGGCTAGCATCCTCCGCTCTTGTTTAGCTGAATGCAGAACTAAAGGTACAAACTTTGAGGTTGGTTTAGGTTAGTCCTGAAAGAAAAGCCTAACATTTAAAAAATGGTCTCTAGGGCTGGAAGGATGGGTCTGTCAGTGCCTGCTGTGCAGGCATGAAGATCTGAATTTAGATCACCAACATCCACAGAAAAGTCAGAAGCGGTGACATGATCGCAGAGCCAGGAGGGCCCCTGGGTCCTCAACTAGCCAGTCTGCCTAGTTGGATCAGTGAGCTCCAGGCTCAGTGAGAGACCCTATCTTTACCAGTAAGGCAGAGAGCAAAGCAGCTAAGGTACCAGACATTGACCTCTGGTCTCCGTTTGCCCACACAAGGAAGAGTGCTTCACATGCAAACGTGCACATACACACAGAAACACATACATAACAAGACACACGCTAAATATTCTTACAGCAGTACATGCTAGAACAAGGCGACTTCTTATCTGAAGGCATTTGACACGTGTGCCAGGTGGGCCATGCAGCTTCTAAGGAGTTTCCCAGAACCAATCCATCTTTAAAATGTTTATCGGCGGCCTTGAGCTATGACTCAGCAGTTAGGAGCACCGGCTGCCCTTCCAAAGGAGCTGGATTTGACTCCCAGTACCTCCATGGCAAACTGTCCGCAACTCCAGTTTTGGGAGATAGGATACCTTCTTCTGACCTCCAGCGACAGCAGGCATCCACGTGATACACAAACAAAACCAAAGACTCATACACGTAAGATGAAAACAAACAGTAATTTTTTTTTTCTTTTACAATTTTTCAGGCCTGCCCCTTCATTAAGTTACTTTGTAAGGCTTAGTCAAGCATACAGTCAGGGCCCGGGCAGGAGTGCGGAGCTGGAAACAGGAGCCCCTGGGAGAATCAGAGAGAGACACTCAGATGGGAGGTGTCAGCCTACAGCAGGAAGTGCCTACCTGCATCCAAAGAAAGACTACCTCACCACAGATGGGAACCCCAGCCAGGCCAGCCAGCAGCCCCTCCCTGCTAAACAGGTCCTAAAAGCCCCTGTGGTCCCTACTCCTTCTATGTGTGTGACTTTGGAGCCTTACCTGTGATGGAGCCCGACATCCAAACATAACCAGAACAGACAAGTCTGTGGTGGCTCTGCCACTTTAAAGAGGGGATGGGTGACACCCTCAAATACCTTTGGAGCTTTTCTCCAGTTCGGTACTTGGAACTGCAAAGCAGAATATAACGCCACTCATTACCTCATCTGGCCACTTTGCCTACAATTGTCCTCCTTTTGGTTTATCCTCACTGGCCTCCGGCACCCGGTCTTAGCAGGACAGGAGAAGAAAATGGTATGGCCTGGGAACCAGATGTTAGACTGCTGAAAACAGAGCTGACCAGAGCACCTTGAGGCCACCTGTCCCTGCGGAGTGATTAATAATCACACTCCACCACTGGTCCCTGTGTAGCTCCTTACTTCACTGACAAAGATGGCTCCTTAGGGGACTAGAGGGCACGTATGGGAGCTATTTCCAGAAGGCTTGACAGTTAAACTGTTGTGGCTTCTCCGAAGGGTGTTTTTGAGATTGGTTAATTAATGTTTACAAGATACACAGGGATCTGAAGATAAAAGGCGTTGAGGAAGGGCAAGCAATTACAACCCTGGTGTTACTGGTAATGGTCCAAGCTCAGGTGGGCTAGGGTCCAGAGTCTCCCAGCCCGCCCTCCGGCCCCATCTGCACCACCCACAGTCGTGAGGGGGGGGACTAATAAGAAAGAGGTTGGGAAACAGCTGCAGGTGGATCCACCAGCAGAGAGGGCTTTTCATCTTGGGGTTCTCAGAAAGAGAAGCAATGCAGCCCGCACACAGGCTCCCTTTATTTATTTCATCAGACTCCCCACAGTGTGGTCAACGGCCTCATGATCACCACACAATGTTCATTTATGGTAATGGCTCACACCAAGAAATGAGCCAAAATGTCAAAGAATTCCCCTCCCAGGCCATTCCCCTCCCAGGCCGCTACTGGGAGAGGATTGGGTACTGCTGAGGGCCGGATCCTTTAAAGGGCGGGGCATAGGTAGTAGCAGGAGCATTGCTTGGGTGAAAAGGGGCTTGAGGTAGCATCACTCTGAGTGAGTCATCCTTTACTCTGAATGTGACCACAGACAAACGCAATAGTTACGCAGGTGTCTTTAGCCCGGGGCCATTAAGGGTATCAAGACCTGGTTCCTCTCTGGGTCATCTTCAAGGCCACCCACACTGACCTGTGTGACCCCTCTAGTCATTTCCTGTCTATGGCACTGTCACCCACGCAGGCAGTTGAGGCGTCCCAAGGGCCCCAGGGACAAGCAGGCATTTTGCCAGCAACCCCATCAGACTCTGGATTCTGAGAGGGGAGAGGGACTGGGAGCTCACCAGTGCCCCCAGGTGGTGGCACACAGGTACTGCTGCTGAAAGCTTTTATGGGAGGTACAAATTACACACACACACACACACACACACACACACACACACACTAAACAGACCCTTCAGGAAAGGAACAAAGAGAGGAAGCCATGTGAAGTCAGGCCCCAAATCATCCCAGTACTGGAAAAAGACTATTCTACTTCAGGACATGCTAAACATCCCCCCAAGAAACTCAGGGAGGGCTGTTGGCCTCTCAGGCCCTCAGTTCTCACCAAGCTACCTCATACCCGGCTTCAGCCATGGCCTGGTGATATCCAGGTTGTGTCTGCACAGTTCCTCTCACGCAAACACCTTTACTCTGTCTCATCTTGTCTCCTCAGCTACTACATGCTGGAAAACAGACCAAGGAACATCTACGGCATGGTGTGCTACTCCTGCCTCTTGGCCCCTCCCAACACCAAGGAATGTGAGTGTTCCCCCCTTCCACAGAACCACTGTCTCGTTGAAACGCATTAGCGATGGTCTCACGGTGCTCCAAATGTGTGTGGTTGCATCACAAAATGAAAGAAGTCAACGTTCTTCCCCTTGAAGCGGTCTTACCAAGAGCAAGCCTGGATCAGAATTCTGTTTCTCTCCCTGTGTCTTCCATCACCTTCTGTCGGTCTGTTGTGTGAGTTTGAGTCTGTGCCTGCCCAAAGGCCGTCTTGTGAATGTCTGTCCCGTGCCTATGTGCGTGACTGTCTGTGTCCCTAACAAAGGGCTTTGCTCTCTCTTGTAGTGAACAGCACAGAAAACGGGAAGGGATCCACACGGGGATGGGATGAGGGAAATGAGACAGAAATCCTTGATAGGGCTTTACAAAGGGTGACGTCACTGACTCCCAGTGACCCCGGCTGCCCACATAACACACACTCCTGCAAATGTCACTGCACACAGACTCATCAGCCTAACCCATGCAGTGGCCAGCATTGATGGTTGATATGTTTTATAAGGTTGTTCTCAACCTGTTTGCTGTTTTCCGCATTTATTACCACACCATACATAAACACACGTACATTACTCTTGGGGGAGGGGCACAAAAGGGTACAAAATTGAAGATTACCAATGTGAACTGTCTTAGGTTGTAAATGTTGACCACACGGGAAGTCCAAGACATAGTAAGGACATGTAAAGTTGTTACATTGTTCTCTTTAAAGCAGAAACAGGCCGAGCACACAGTAGGATCACAGTCTTATGTCCTGAGTGACCTCGTGGGATATTATTAACTCTGACTGTCAGGTCCTGCACAAGTTCCTGTCTCTGAGAATGTTAAAAAATAATTCTAACAGTCTGTAATGGTAAAAGTAAAACACTGCAGGTCTCAGAGTGGCGGCAGGCAGTGGGTCCTGAGACTGCAGCGGGCCACAAAGGCAGCCGGTCCCAGGCAGGGAGCCGCGTGGCAGGTGACAGACAGATGGATAGGCATACCATGCAGAGTGAGGTTGGATATTTATTTAGTGGGTGAGGGAAGGGGAGAGGGAAGAAGGGAGAAGAGGAGAAAGAGAGAGAGAGAGAACCAAAAATGGGGGAGGAGCCATGGCAGCAGCTACCTCTTTGAGAGAGAGATGGAAAAGGAAAGGGCTCATACTGGAAGGAGGGAAGGCTTGTCTCTTAAAGGGACAGGACAGACCATTACACAGTTCATCACCACAGGGCCCCATTTGCCTGACCCTGAGGTCCTTTACTACTGGTATAGAATGAAGCCAGGCCCAACACCTAGAAAAGATTAGCACAGAAGCAGCTGGACAGGGAGGCAGCTCGGCCAGCAGCAGCATTTGTTTCTCTTGCAGAGGACTGCAGTTCAGTTCCCAGCACCCAGCTCAGGGGCTAATAGACATCTAGCTCAGGGACTAACAACCACCCAGTTCAGGGGATCTGATGCCTTCTCCTGGCCTCTGTGGGCACCTAACACACACACACACACACACACAAATTAATAAAAATAAAATTTTTCTAGAAAGACCAATACAACAAAGGTATAAACAGACATTAAGGCCATCATGCTGGTCGGTCAGCAGCTCCTCTAAGGAGTCACTTGGTTGTCCCTTCTGTCATGAAGAGAGAGGTCCCAAGACCTGATCTACTGAGCTAATGTGTGTGACCATTAAAAAAGCTAAAGAGACTGCAGATACAAAGGTATTTGGAAAGAACCGTAAAGTGCTAGACAATTTTAAGCTCTCCTGTATATATAAAATTACACGAGACCATGGGAAATGTAGAAATATCCGTAAGCGATCAAGAATTGAAATAGCTCCCAAAAATTACAGCTGTCAGCCTCGTGAGATTATCATCCTCCATGGGCTGCCGCTTTCCTGGTCTCTTAAGGATCGCTCTTCCGTTTATGGAGAAGGGTCCTCCCCCGTTTCAGAGCACTCGAATGTATGGTTTCTTGGATTTTGAGATATAGTCTATTAAATGTTGATATGTTCTGAAGTTGGGGCCCTTAACCTGCATCCAAACGTCAACCCTACTAAAAATGTGTTTGGGGACCCCGTCATACTGGCTGGATGGAGGCTGGATGAAGGAAGGCTGGATGGAGGCTAGCCTCATCTACCCATGCTCCATAGGAAGGGAAGCCGATGCCTGGAACCCTCAGGTCACGATAGTACTTTCCTGGAGAGTGTAATAGGAACTTCCTCCTTAAAAGGTCAGGTAATAAATAAAATCTTTGGAAAAAAAAAAGGTCAGGTGACAGGAACGGAAGAGTGTCACCTCCCTTCTGGTGAGGCCAGGAGAGGAGTAGGTGACTGGGCAGGAGAATGCCTAGCCTTTGGGGTACTCAGAGGGCCAGGCCCTTCTCTGTATTCCAAGTAGTTTAGCAACTGGAATAGATTTGCATGTGTTTAAAACTGAACTTCCTACCTGTCATATGCTAATTCATTTACAAATTGGAGGAGGCCCTGGGGCTCCTGGCTGCCAGCCTGACCTGAGGTGAAGTCAGCTGCCATTGCTAATGTGTCTTCTGTAGGGGCGTCTCAGTGGATTAAATGCCAGATAACTCTGTGCGGAGGTTCTCACCTGAGTGGGAGAGATCAGGACCGCACCGCCTTTGAGAAAAGATTCTTAGTCTGCGGAACCTGGGAGGAAAGCAGCTCCCCTTGGGGGCCTCACACAGATGCATGCCCTTCCCTAATTGCCTCACCAGCCAGAAGAGCTAACTAACCATGTGCATCCAACCTAGCGGAAAGCAGGCAAAGTTCCTGACTTCTAGGGGTTAAGCAACAAAACACACAGAATTCCCTTCCATCTCTCTAGTTTTTAATTGCTTAACTGGCAGATCCCAGGACGGCTTCCTTGTAGGTTTCTATACCCCAGTCTTGGCTCTGGGGTCAGTCCAGCTCCCACTGGCTGGTCGGAGGAGCACTGACTGGTCGGATTCTTCCTCAGAACTAGAACAGGCTCCACTCTGCCCTTCTCTATCCTGGCCTCAGTCTGGAGACTGTGTTACCCAGGATGCACTGTGACCGGAAAGACTACCAGTAAAGATGACCCCCGTAAAATTAGGAGACCCATACACTCGGTATTGTTGTCCACAGCCCCGCCCCAGGAAAGCTAGGGACTTGGCCAAACCTCGTCTTTGTTGGGATCTTGACATCCCTGGCTGGTGGCCTAGGCTGCACCCCTTCCTAAAGGGTGGATTTGCTGGGCCTTGCTGAACCAAGTTGTCATTCTTGGTACTCTGAGTCAAGGACCCTGGGGCACCTGGTGATGCAGCTACATGCCCAGGAGAGCGAGAGCGGGCAGGTGGCCAGGTGCAGGACAGCCAGCCTAGCTGCAGGCCTGAATCAGCATGAGGGTCTCCTCTGTGGGAAGGATGGGGGTCAGGGTGCCCACCGCTCTCCTCACCCAGCGTGAATGAGCCTGCTCTGGCCTTCTCAGAGAACTGGCTGCTTCTCTGAGCACTGGGCGGAGGAGTTCGACTCTTAGTGTATGAACTGCTTGAGATAGTAGCTCATGTTTCTGGGTCTGCCTCTGACGCAGGAGGTCTGGGTGGTCCCCAAACACATTTTCATTAAGTATGACATTTGGGCATAGGTTAAAGACCCTGGCTCCAGACCCTTTCTGCCTTTGTTAGACTATTTATCCAGCCTCATGGAGCTGTCTCTGTCCCTGCCGAGCTGTACTAAGTGGTGGCATCCACCACACAAATCACAAATCAGGGTGGATTAAGGCTCGCCAAGTGCTCCCATAAGCATGGCATAAGAGTGCATCTGTGTTGCTGTGACACAGACCATCAAAGGCCCTCGGGAGGAATGAGAAAGTGACACACATTTACTTATGAAGTAGAATTAAATGTTCCTGTTCCGGATGGCCAAGATGCTGGGTCCCAGGTCAGTCCTGCCTCCAGGCTGACCATCGTCTCCAATCAAAGCATGGAGACCATGGGATCCTTGGAGTCACTTTAGTTTCTGCTTTCTCTGCCGTGTAATTGAGACAATACCCACACACACTGGGGAGACAGAATGTGTGCATTGAATCTGGAAACACAAAACAAGATACAGCCTGCAGCCTTCCCTAAACTGGCACCCAGCAATCTCTTCCCAAGGTCTTGCAGCAAAGCCCCCTGCCCTCCCGCCAGGAACATCCCACCGGGAGAGCTTCGGGCCTTGGCCTCTTTTGCCACCTGGTGCCACGGTGCACTGGTAAATCCAAGTTAGACCGAAGGCACACGAAAGCCCTTTGGTTTGTTTTCTCAGTAAACCAAGGAGCAAGAAGTACTTGAGCAAGGAGCTCTGTCTATAATTTCCTTCCTCCCGCGTTGTCCTGAGAATGCAGATACCCCAGACAGCTAAGTTGAGGGACCTGTGCTGTAAGGACAATGGTCAGAGTTTGGAGGCAGAATCTCAGGGTTGGAGAAAGGTGTGCATCCCGCTTGACTTCCATGTGAATTCCCACCCCGAAGAAAGTGATCTCATTATCTGCACCTCCGTTTCCTCTAAGATCTGTGTCACATGATCTCTGTGAGGACAGGTGGGACTGTATGGACTCTGTGTGGGGAAATACCCCCCACGGGGCTAGTGAGATAACCCAACCAGCAGAGTGGGCAGCAGGCTCAGCCACACGACAGTGGCCCTGCACTTCTAACAGCTCATCTGGGACAGAGTGGTTAGAAGGACAAGGACATACTGCAATAGAAGCACTGTGTTGTGGCAGGACCAGCCCCGTCACCTCTATCTATCATCTATCTATCTATCTATCTATCTATCTATCTATCTATCTATCTATCTATCTATCATCTATCTATCTATCTATCATCTATCTTCAGCTATCTATCTATCATCTATCTATCTATCTATCTATATCTATCATCTATCTATCTATCTATCTATCTATCATCTATCTTCAGCTATCTATCTATCTACCTATCTATCATCTATCTATCTATCATCTATCTATCTATCATCTATCTATCTATCATCTATCTATCTATCATCTATCTATCTATCATCTATCTATCATCTATCTATCATCTATCTATCTATCATCTATCTATCTATCATCTATCTCTGTGTGTGTGTGTTTAATCACCTTTCAGTGGCTAAATCCCCTGAATTTAGTCAAGAATAGGGTGGTCTCTTCTGGGAAGGACACCCAGGCTGTGGCTTAGAGCACTGTAGTGGATTCTGTTTGGCACACATGACTCCCTCATGTGAGCCTTAGAACATAAACAGGAAACCTTGACCTCCAGGAGCATGGACCCAGTCACTTCTGTAAAGTACTATCCACACCGGAACATGCCACATACCACTGTTCACACCAGAACATGCCACACAGTACTGTTCACACCCAAACGTGCCACATAACACTGTTCACACCAGAACATACATGCCATGTAACACTGTTCACACCAGAACATGCCACATACACCGAGGACCTGGTAAGAGGCGAGGTCTTCCAAAGCAGGCCTGAGGAGAAGCAAAGATAGTGTTCCCAGCAAACCAGTCCTCTCCCTTCGAGCAGCTGGTGAGGAACCAATGACCCCACCCATGGCTCAAGGATCCACCGCCAGGGTTGTGGGGCACCTCCTTGACAACCCTAAGAACCAAATCACTCTTTAAAATCCAAACTGTTTACACTCTGTAGAGGATGCCAGGCAGCCTCTAATGCATACTGGCACTTTTATAAATTGTGTGGATTAACAACTTCAAAGGCCCGTATATACCATCATCTCTTTGAACAGAGCTACAACCCCACTAAGCCTTGCGCTTCCAGCTCCCTAAGTCCCCGAGGGGAGCAGGGTAGGGTGGGATATTCCTAGCTGCAAAACATTTTGAGAGTACAGAGTCAATCCAGAGTACAACCTGATACGGGAGAATATGCATGCAGGGGTCCTAGCATGCTGCTCAGGGGGACTTGCACCATGGCCATGCCTCCCTGATGGGCAATGCAGATGCTAAGGCATCTTCTAGGCTCCGCCCCCAAGTACCTTGTAAGCGGGGATAGTTTATAGAGCCATGATGATGATGGTATGCTGTGAAGAGCAGCAATAACCCAGGTCTGTGGCTCTCTCTCTTTCTCTCCCTCTCCATGGGTCTTGCCCAAACACACATCACACACGGTTTATTCAACACGATACAGTGTGTTCCTAATATTAACGTCCATAATTCTGCTATGTGTTTTTCAAGGATTTGGGATGATAGAGAGCGGGTGTTTGTTTCCTCTGGGGATTTTTTTCCAACCACTCTAAGAAAGAACAGCATCCCGAAGTGATTGCCAGTGTCCTGTGTTTGCCCCCCAAGGCCTGCAGGTGCCCTCCTGCCCATAAGCGAGCCACACTCACTGCGGTTTCTAAGGGGTCCTTTGGGGCCTGCGCTGCCCCAGCGCTCTCTATGACGGTGCCAAGGGGCTTGAGCAGACCTATGTGAGTTCGGCCTGGCAGCCTAGGGATGTTCACGACTAGGGTTTGCTCTGCTTTTCTGAGGCCTCCCTCACCTAGAAGGCAGAAGGCACTGAATCGAGGGCAAAAGAGACCAAATAAGAGGCAGGTGGTTGTTTTGGTTTTTTTTGTCACTGCTGTGCTCAGAGCAGGTCCTGCTGAATCTGATTTCAACTGTTCTCCACAGAGTACATTTCTTTCGCCTGCCTGAAACAGAGCCGTCACTCAGAAAAACCAAACCACGCACCCATGCATTCGGTTGCTCTGGGTCCCTTCGGCTCTCTCTTTGCTGAAAGAGCAGCTCCACTCTCTTGCCAGTTCTGACCCCGAGAAGCCTGTCATCAGGCCGTGGGGTGCAGCCCTTCAGGACTGCACGGCCTGTGGGCCTGGCTGAATCTGTGTAATCCTGCTCCTTCTGTACACATAGGCCCCAGAGTCTGCTGCAGGATCCCAGAGGGAAGTATCTGCCTCCCTGAAGAGTCTGGAAATTCCCTGAGGTCCATCACATAGGAAGGGTAGGATGGAGGCCATGAGGACCTGAAGGGATCGCTTGAAGGGTAGCTGCAGGTGTTTGGCTCCAGTCCCTGGCTTAGAGAAGAGGTCTACCTTCCTGCCATACCTCATCCCCACACTCCCCTTCTCAGATGCACTCAGCACAGCATCCTTTGGCTGGGGAGTTCCTGGCAGCTCCTATAGCCTGTACAATCTGGATGCTCCGCTAACGCCAACTGGAGTTCAGTTTGGGGACTGTCCAGCAAGGCATAGCTGGCCCAAGCAGGTAGCATCTGTGGCTCTGGAAGATGTCTGTAACAAGTAGCAGCCTGTACCAATGTTTGGCGATGTCATGGAACCAGCCCTCTCGGGTACAGGGGCATTTCATAAGTCTGTACTAACCACGGTACCTCCATTGTTTCTTTCTAGACCATAGACCTGGGTGTGTTTGCACCCTGTCCCCCAGCCCTGTTACTGCCTTGGTCGACAAGTTCTAGCAAGAAGGGAAAGAAGGGACCAAAAAAAAAAAATAAAAGACAAAGATTGCTCGTGTCCACAAATACAGCCCGTGGCTTTTTTTTCTTCTTCTTCTGCCCATATATCTTAAGCTCACCTGAGCCCCTAACCAAACCATCAGATCAGTTTCTTTTCAATGTTCTATTTGCTTTAGAGAAAGGCAATTAGGTTCTATTCAAAGCTGGGTCAGGACCGTCCTCCTGATGACATGTGATGGCTGTTTCCCAGCACAGTACAAATGGCAAGACCCTGGAGCTTGCCTCTGCTGGCTGGAGCAGCTGCCAGCCTGTAAAAAAAAACTTGGTGGGGGTCTGCGAGCAGGAAGGGGTACAGCCTGAATGTCTGTCATTTGATAGGTGAGCAGGTGAATGTAGCTATGTAGACAGGACCACCACTGGAGACTCCCTCGCCTAAGAGTTATCCCTAAAGATAAACTTTAATAGTAGAACGTTAAGTTTGGAACCTGAAGGTCACAGAAAGGCTTCCAGTCTTCCTCCAGAAAGTTAAAGAGACATCTCACCCTCCCTGGGCAAGTGACTATCCTCCTGGCCCACACCACAGTTCTATTTCTGTCTAATGCTGAGAGCCAAGCTACCCCTGAATATCTTCTCACCTCTCCCATGCACAGAAATCCACCTCCAGCCTGCCCTCAGCCCATGATGCCCTCTGGCACGTCCACACTGTTCAACTTCCATCTCTCTATTTGCTGAACTAGGTACAAGGCCCAGGACAGAGGCGCCTGGCCTCTCTCCACAGGGTATACTCGGCTGTGCATTCCCTGCTGTGTGACTGTGTTCCTGCTCCCGGGCTGGCACAAGCCAGATGGCAGGAGGCTTCACACACAGCAAGCCTGAGTTTCTCCCAGAACCTCTGTTAGACTGCTGCCCCTGCTTACTCCTTACAGAAGTCCCACCAGAAGTCCCACGGCACTGTAGGCTGACCCCAGGGCACCCTGCAGGCCAATCTCTCTGCTGGCTGGGGTGGGTGGGTGGAAGGACGTGACTTCAGGGAGGTTTGTGGCTTTTCAGAATCATGGGATTATTTTATGATCCTCTCCAGAACTGAGAAGCAGCAAGGACAAGAAAACATAGCCCCCCCCCCCCCCCCCCCCCCCCCCCCCCCCCCCCCCCCGCCAACTCCAGGGCTAAGGGGCAAGGGTCCTGCCTCTAATACTCCTGAGCTATCTATGGTCCAATCCTGATTGTTTTTTATCAATTGAAGAACTCAGGTTTGCCCTAAGGAAAGTTGTCAGAAAAAAAAAAAAAAAAACAAGGACTTGTGGTTTGTCTGGTAGCAAATCAGCTTCCATTTTTCCCCATGCTAAGTGGCAGTTTTTCTTTTCTTTGCACTGCCCCCAACCCCAGTGTTTGGATTATTGAAACTGGGTCTCTCTACGTAGAATAGACTGACCTGGAGTGCACTCTGTGGACCAGGTTGACCTTGAATTCACAGAGATCTGCCTGCCTCTCCCGAGTGTTGGGATTAAAGGCATGCACCACCCTACCCACCCTTTCATTTTGTTTTTTTTTAGTGACACTTTTTTTTTTCCTGTGGAGGGAGAGCAATGAGCCAAGGCTAGAGAGGAGAGCAGGGCACATCCATTCTTAAATGGGTTGGTTGGAACTATTTAAAACTCATCTCTGGTTCAGAGTGCAATGCAGAGGTGCAGTGATTGCCTAGCTCGCGTGATGCCAGCGCCATACAGCCACCACCACTCAGGACCTTAGAGAAAATCCTAGAGGAACGCACGTCAGAGCTGCAAACACGAGTGTGCCGCTTTGCAGGCTCCTGCTGCTTCCTCCTTGGGTTTTGTTTCTCCGGATTTTTAGCAACAAGAATATATTGCTTTTATGACCAGAAAAGATAGTGAAAACACATTTCCGCTCTCCCTAAATGAAAACAAAATCAATCAAGCAGTATTTCCTCTAAAATGCTTCCATAGACACGTGCTGTCTTTCACAGCATGCACGGACTTCCTCTCGGTCACAGGAAAACTGAGTGGGTAGGGCAGAGCTCTCTCAGTACTTAGCTCTCAGCAGCCTGCTCCTGGGATGGCACGGCAGCCACTGTTAGAGAAGAAACAGCAGTGTTTCAGTGTTTGTACAATTAAAATTGAACTTCGCGTGTAGTGCTGTTCTCCGTGTCCACCTCCCAGTTAGAGCGGCCCAAATGTAAAGAGATAAAATTGAAACAATAACTATGGTTTCCCTGAGTCATATGGAAACTTGGCATCTATAAGCCTGGCATTCCTGGTACTATATAATCATTGAGTGTGCCTAAACCATAGTCATTTAAAATGAGCAAACATGTAAATTCAGATTACAAAACTATGGAGTCAAAGTGTCCCTAAAGATGCAGATTTTTATTTATTTTCCTTTGGCCTATGATGAATTTATTGATAAATGTAATGGAAAGTTTTTTAGTCTTAATAAAATATCTTCAAGCAATATAATAAAAAAAAAGAACAAGAACCCCAATGGATAGAGAGATGGCTCATGGCTAATCATGGCTAAGAGTGCTTGCTGCTCTTGCAGAGGACTGCACCCACATTGGTTGGATTACAAGCACTGGCTACTCCAGCTCCAGGGGTTCCAGTGCCCTCTTCTGGTCTTCACAGGCACCTGCACACATGTGCTGCACACACAACACACACACATACATGTACATACTTATACACATACACACAAATATACATACACACACATACACAAGTACACACATACATATACATACACACACACACCTTTAAAAAAACAGAATTTCTAAGATGTCAGAACACTCTTTGGGAACGTTAAACACACTAGGAAATAAAATACGTGCTCTTGGCCCCTCCCCTGCAGTACAGCCCAGAAGCCCAGGTTGGTTCACTTCATTGCGGTATCTTATTTTCCAGCCTTTGAACATGGTACTTTGTCAGATCTCTGAGGTTTTGTGTTCTCCTTGCAGGTGTGGGAGCCACCTCTGGGGTTTCTGCTCACTCCTCCAGCACGTCTGGGGGCAGCACCTTGTCCCCCTTCCAGCATGCTCATAAAGGTGAGGAGGGTGCCCAGCTGGGGGGTCCTTTGAAACTCAGCTAAGAGGGAGCGAGGAGGGGTGAGGAGGGAGAGGGGATCTGTCAGCAATGCGCATGGAGCCCTCCCCGTCTTGTCGCTTCTCTGATATGATAAAATCGCATGTTCCCGCTCAGGGCCACCTCGCATCCCCCAGCACCCGAGAAAAGCAGGCAACCACAAATAATAGGACACACGCATCCCCCGTCTCCCACATCCGGCAGTGTGATGGATGTACCCGATGACATCAGGAGGCTGAACACCCTCAATGGGCTCTCAGCTCTGTACCTCCTTCAAACGGTCCAGGGTACCAGATGCCTGCCGCTGCCTTTCTGGGTGACAGGCCATTTGGATCCTGCTTCATGGGAACCAGGTGTCCTGTTTGGTTACTTTGGAGAGTTGGAGGAAAGTTTTGGATAGTCCACATACCAAAGCTGCAGTTAGGGAACCAAGCAAACAGCTCCGGGAGTAAGGAGCAGCCAGGCAGAAGTGGAAACAGCAGGAGTTGTCGGGTCAGTTCAGCCCTAGCTTCCCTGGGGCTCTTGCTGGGACTCTGAGGACAAGGTGCCAAGGAAAACCAAGCCAAGAATCCGATCTCTAGCCCGAGGAGTGGCCTTTTGCTTGGGAGCGCCTAAACCTGAACTATGCTGTCTCCAGACGCTTGTTCATGGGCCTCTTGTCCTCACTGCCACCTTTCTCTCAGGATCTCAGAGTAGGAAAGCCAAGAGTAAGCATCCCAGGGATGGCTTCTTGATTTGCCTCCTAGTCTTCCCAGTCCAACACATGTGAGTCTGCTTGACCATGTGGGAACAGCCTAACAGCCAAAGCACACTTTGAGGGCCAGGTCCTTGAACCAAGTGTGATCCCTGGAAGCATTCCTACGACCGGGTCTTCTGGTGGGTGCTGTGGCTTGGGGGAGGGGCCTTCAAAAGCATTTCTCCTCCTCTCCCTGATGCAGAACTCTCGGGCCAGGGACACCTGGCCACTGCCCTGATTATTGCCATGTCTACCATCTTCATCATGGCCATCGCCATCGTGCTAATCATCATGTTCTACATCATGAAGACTAAGCCTTCAGCTCCAGGTGACACCCTGCGCCCTTCCCCCATCCCAACACTCCGCCACCTTCCCTGAGAGAACCAGGGGGCTCATGCCAACTTCTTCTCTCTCTTTGAGCAGCTTGCTGTAGCAGCCCCCCGGGAAAAAGCCCAGAAGCCCCAGCTAGCACACACGAGGAGAAAAAGGAGGCCCCAGGTTTGTACACACCGCCCATGCTGCCCCATAAACAACATCGAGCATGAAGGCAGAGTATCCCCACCTTTGTCCTCCAGCTTGACAGCCCAGCCTCCCCACCTCTGATTTCAGGGCCCTTTGCGCATGGTGTGTGTGTGGGGGGGGGTGCCCACTTGTTCTGTGCCCAGGCAGTGAGCCAGTCACCAGGAATGTATACTGAAAAGGAAATAAGAGGGGAGATCCCAGTTCAGGGCCACACGCTGACTCTCATTCATCCCCAACTTCCGTTCCTACAGACAGTGTGGTGACCTTCCCTGAGAATGGCGAATTCCAGAAGTTGACAGCTACACCCACCAAGACCCCCAAGAGGTACGTAGAACGGGGACTTGCCTACAGTCGCTGCTGGATGGAACAGTCCCAGTTTCCAGGACTGAAGTACCAGCTGGGTCCTTGTAAATCCTGCAGCAGGCAGGCGAGCTGTATCAGTGAGGGAACAGGGTAGCTGGTGCCTGACCTGGGAGATGAGCGCCCCAACAGAAGGGGGCAATCTAAACGAGCACGCAATTTCAGTTTCTTCACTAACTCCAGCAGCTGGTGTATGCTGGGGATGGTGTAACACCTGCTCTCTGTTTGCCCACCCTCCCTACCCCCAATCTCCCAGATGCCCTGGGCCCTCCATCCTTCTCCGAGGAAAGGCATGAATCCCAGGATACACACATCCTGGTCAGGTTCTCACAGCTTCCTGCAATGCTTAAAATGCCTTAAAGCCAACAGCGCCTGCACCAGGCCCAATACTAGCCTTGCCGCATCCCTAAGACAAACAGGTTGATGTCAGCCCCACTTCCGTAACCGTACCAAAATCACACACTAGGGATCAAGAAAACAGGAACCAAAGTCCAGGCTGTCAACCATCTATTAAGGCCTGGTGCATACAAACTCTGGGGGAGATATTTACCTGATGGTATTTTAGCACATTTACCAAACACTGGGTTATAGAACACCCTCCATCTTAAAATCAACTAAGAGGGAAGGCATTCCCTATTGTCCCCATAGTCATTTGAACTTGGTCCTGCAATTCTTCAGCACTAGCTCCCAGCAAGGCAGCCTGAAAACCCCTTTCTGATGGACCCTGCACCGTGGCTTTACAGACAAGTGTGGGAAGGACCCCATCCACCCAATGCCAATCTTTGCAGCTAGGGCGCAGAGTTTGTAAGCATTGCCAAGCCAATCACCTGAAGAGCAGAGTGCTGAACCCTCCCTCCTGACCCAAGACAGGATCTTCCATGACACAAGAATTCTTGCTTAACTTTTCTACTTGAGAATAAGTACTCCTCAGCCTGGACAAACTTCAGGCACCGAGGAAGCCCAGCCTAGTGCATTAACCCATTTGGAAAAACTCTAGTGCTCTCAAGACCCCCAACGCAGGCATCTCTGCACCGTAGGGCTTTCCTTGACATTAAGGTGCACTTAGAACACACTCAGTGAAACTTCACCAAACATCCATGGTGTCAGGCAGCGTGGAGAGATGTCGGGGCAGCCCTCAATGGTGTCCGCAGCCTCTCAGCCCCCACTGCTTCTTGGGGCCCCACGCAAACATCTACAGGCCACACTGTACCAGAATCACTTGTCTGTCAGGGAGCAGGATTGTCCCTTTCTCACCTCGTGCCCCCTTACCTAGAGCTCAGGAGACACAGGAAATGCTTAAGGAACAAGACATTGTGCAATGCTCTTCATACCTGGAAAACAAGGTCGGTGCAAGGCAGCTCATCTGGGCCTCGGTTTCCCAGACTCCACTAACAGGTGTCCCGCTTGTCTCTCCGCAGTGAGAACGATGCCTCCTCTGAGAATGAACAGTTGCTGAGCCGCAGTGTGGACAGCGATGAGGAACCTGCCCCGGACAAGCAGGGGTCCCCAGAGCTATGCCTGCTGTCACTAGTTCACCTGGCCAGGGAGAAGGCTGCAGCCAGTAACAAGTCTGCTGGGGTGAGGCTCTGGCGGCTGCTCCAGGGGACACGGGTGCAGTAATTTACAGGGATCAGACAGGATTCCTCATGTTGAATAAGCTTCTTAGGATGCCATTTCTCCCAAAGGTCCCAGCTAGGACAAAAACCAAAGCAACAGATTTTTTTAAAATACTATTTATATTGCTTATAGACAAAAAAAGGTTTTTTAAAAAAAAATCACTGCAAATGTCAGAAAACAGGAAAAGAAAAACTTTCCCAAAACATACTGTGCATTTCTAAGTAGTTACACACACACACACACACACACACACACACAATCTGTGTGTATTTGTGGGTTCTGAATCCATGTGTCAACTAAGTATAGATAAAAAAGAAAACGGTGCCTGTACTAACCATGCACACTTCTTATTGTCATTAATCTCTAAACCATACAGTGCAATAACTATTTGCACAACACTTCATGTGTTAATTATGAGAAATAATTTGAAGATGATTTAAAGTGTATGAGACGATGTGAATAGGATTATACAAATAGACATTTTACATAGTAGTCTTGAGCGACCACAGACTTTGATATCCTAAAAGGTTCTAAAAACAAGAAATGTTATATATGTAAACACACATGCATGTGCACACACACACACACACACACAGACGCTGCTCTTATATAGCAATAGACTCACTTGTACAAATTGTCCTGAGGGTTTTACCACTAAAGCAAGCTACTTTGGAATGCCCATGACACAGGGTGTGCCCTCGGGCCCTGGCATAAATTCCTGTTTGCGTCTGTGCCTCAGGCAGCCCAGCCAAACCATGTGGCAACATTGTTGGTAGTAGAGATAGGTCCTGCAGGATGCTTCACTCTAGGCACAGTGATCTCGCTAAAAGAACCTAGAGACCATGTTGCCTGCCACAGGCCTGGTCTCTTCACCCAGGGCCACTCATTGCCCTTCTTAGCCCTGAGCTCCCTGCCCTGAAGAGAGCATTCCATAGTTCTGTTAGCCACTGGCTGCCCTGGTGGTCAACTGGGGTCGTCATTGTCAACCTTCTCAACACAATGATGACAGCTCTAACACTGGTGTGCCTTTAAACCCAAGTAGTACCCTTATTGTGCACAGAGGCTATCTGCATGGAAACCCTAGGGACATTCTTCCTTCTGGTATGTTTGGGCTGCTTCCACCTTGGCACACCAGATATGCCTGTTATCACGGCCAAGCCAGTGCAAAGGGAAGACTTGAGGCTTTGCTACCGTCTTTCCCCTTTCTGAAGATGAACATTCTCTCTGTTGTTCTTTATAGATTCAAAGCCGAAGGAAGAAGATATTGGATGTATATGCCAACGTGTGTGGTGTTGTTGAAGGTAAGGGCTAGAGGACCATTCTTTAATCCCAGCACTTAAGAGGCAGAGGCAGGCGGGTCTCTGAATTTGAGGCCAGCCTGGTCTACATAGCATTTCCAGACCTGCTAGGGCTACATGGTGAGACTCTATCTTAAACAAGCAAAAGACGAAAAAGCCATTCGGGGTACACTTCCCTGAGATGATAGCCCCCAGTGCCAGGCCCCTGTGTGGACAACTGGGGACAGCCATCCACATCTGATGGAGGTGGTCAGGCCCCCATCAGAATGGCCAAGTGAACCGACCTGTGATGTTGGGGGGGGGGAGTTTAGTTCCTGGCTTAGGCTAAAGCACCCCATAATGCTTTCGTCACAGATCAAGAGACTCCCAGCATGCACGCGGGTGCAGCGTCACTGTGCTTATGTCCACATAGGTATTGTCATCATGGAAGTGACCGATGACACTTAGTAGTCAATGTCAGTGAGGACGCAGTCTAAGAAACACATGGGCGTAAGATTTGTCCCTGTGTCAATATCGAGTATACCTTCACAAGCTAGAATGGTTGGGGCATCAGAAGGTGTACTATGGAGCCAGTGTTTTCTGTCATTGACAGCAGCATCACCATGCAGGCTGTGGCTGTGCCTAGAAGCTGTTTCACAAGGCACACTGGCCTGGCCTTGGAGGGCTCTTCCCTCCTTCCAGAGCAGCCACGCAAGGTCAAACGGTCTGCAGTGGGCAGGTGAGGAGCAGGAGAGTGAGAACCATAGACAGTCCAGTCTGTAATCCTCCTAGATGCTACAAAACCCAAGCCCTAAATTAACTTCTCTTCAGCCTGGAAATAAAATCCCTCACCGCTGATGTCAGGGGACTTTCCTGCCTCCCGCCTTGCTGGCATCCCTCCGCATACCCTGATCTGGTTGAACTGTTTGCCTGGAGAGGGTCCTATACTGCCTGCCACTCCTGTCCCATGTGGGAGAAGTGCAGGCCCTAAGCTGGGGCAGGCTGGTTAGATGTTCTCTTTGGCCAGAAGTAACCACTGAGCAGGAGCTCCAGGGCCAAGAATTCTTCTTGGCTGCCCTCAGAAACATGGCAAGGCTCCATAAGTACATGCCTGGTCAGCCTACTTAATCAAGCTTGGCATGGTGGGTGCTGTTGGCTGCCCAGAAGAATATGGTCCGGGAGTTACATTCCAGCACCCCCGAAGCTCTTGTCTGTTCCAAAGAATGTCTTAGTTTTGAAACACCAAACCCATGGACTGTGGCTTTTGGATTGATTTAGAGCTTCAACCATAAGAAGAGCCCTCCAGTGGGTCCTGCGGGGTGGAATCTTCAAGCCTGTGCCCTCAGGTGCTCCTTGGCAGCCTGGGCACGAGTCCTTCTTAATGCCACAGTAATAAGACACAGCCAAGGCTGAGGCCTTTGGGCCAGCATGGCTTGGCTCCCCAGACCATTGGAATCCCATGAAGACTTTAATACTCTCTACCTCTATCTCTCGAGCCACCCCGCCTTCCCCAAGATCCCAATGTGGTTAATATGGGGTTCCTCCAGTTCTTTTAAAAGTTTTCATTGTAGTATTCTTCCTCTCTACCCTCCACTCACCCCCCACCGAGACAGAGCTTCTCTGTGTAACAGCACAGGCTGTCCTAGAACTCAGAGATCCGCCTGCTTCTGCTTCCTGGCTGCTGGGATTAAAGGCGTGCACCGCCACACCCGGCTTGTGGTGTTCTTACCATTTGGTGCTAAGAGGTAATAGAGCAAAGCCTGGGTGATCTTCTCCTAGCTTCTCCTGATGCTGACAGCTCACAGCCCCATAAAAGCCATGATCAACATATTGATGTTGACACAGTAGATGGCGACCCCTTCCACCACCACAGGGGCTTCTCCTGCTCCCCAAACCCACACCTGCAGCCCCATCAACCACTATTCTGTTTTTTATTGCTGTAATTTTGTCACTTTAAGACTTTTGTAAAAGTCAAATTGGGGACTGGAGAGATGGCTCAGTGGTTAAGAACACTGGCTGCTCTTCCAGAGAACTGGGATTCAATTCCCAACACCTACATAGCCGCTTACAGCCATCTGTAACTCCATTTCCAGAAGATACATCACCCTCTTCTGGCCTCTGTGTGCACTGCATGCATATGGTACACAACCGTACTGACAGGCAAAACACCCATATATGCAAGATATACATTTAAAAATACTATTGTCAGTTGAATCATGGAGCACACACTCAGTGATTAGCTGGTCTCTCTATAATTCAGTAGAGAGTCATCCGGGTTGCTGTGTATGTCAGTGTCACGGGAGTTTTTGAGTATCCTTGGAAATTTCTACATAGGCAGTCATATCTGTACACAAGGGGTTTTATTCCTTCCTTTCTAACCTGTGTGCACTCTTTCTTCTCTTTTCTGTCTTCACTGCTTTGGCATGATGTCACATTTAAATTTTAACCCTATGAACTGTGTTTACCAAGAATGTGTTAGAACATTCATTCATTTAGTATTTTTTAATTTGCTTGAGTTTTTTTAATTGTTTTTATTGAGCTATATATTTTTCTCTGCTCTCCCCTTCTTCTCCCCTCCCCTTCTGCCCTCTCCCATGGTCCCCATGCTCCCAATTTACTCAAGAGATCTTGCCTTTTTCTACTTCCCATATAGATTAGATCCAGAAAGTCACGTTCACTTTTAAAAGCTGGAACCAGACTTACACCCCGAAAATAAATGTTACTTTTCATAGTCCATAATGCTTTGTTCTATTGTTGAACTCTGTTAATATTTTGTTAGAAATTTTGGTGTCAGATTGGGAAAGAGTTCCTTCTTTTCTATTTTCTGGAAGAGACTACTCAGAGCATACGTTAATTCCTTTCAACACTTGGAAGATGTTTAATGCTGAGCTCCCCTCGACTGCGGTGACATGTGCCCATCCCTCTCCTAGGTCTCAGCCCCACAGAGTTGCCGTTTGATTGCCTTGAGAAGACAAGCCGGATGCTCAGCTCCACGTACAACTCTGAGAAAGCGGTGGTGAAAACGTGGCGCCACCTTGCCGAGAGCTTTGGACTGAAGCGGGACGAGATCGGGGGCATGACTGACGGTATGCAGCTCTTTGACCGCATCAGCACCGCGGGCTACAGCATCCCGGAGCTGCTCACAAAGCTGGTGCAGATCGAGCGGCTGGATGCGGTTGAGTCCTTGTGTGCAGACATACTGGAGTGGGCTGGGGTCGTGCCCCCTGCCTCCCCGCCCCCAGCTGCTTCCTGAGGAGTGTGCCTTGAACTGTCCTCCCTGGGACCCGCTGGGGATCCGATGAGGCCACTGCAAGCTGTGAGTGATGCCATCGGACTGCCGAAACTCAAGGCTTTTCCTGGTGGGTCACTGTATTCCTTAGGTGGACCTAAGGAGCCCGCTGATCACTCAGATGGACATGTGGGGATGATGCTGGTGAAGAACCCCATCCTGTCTGTCAGGGGACGCTTGGTGGGAGACAGAGGGCATGCTACAATCACATCACCAGAACATCAAACAGGCTAAATGAAGGGATGCTAAGAAAATGTAGCGATAATTCCGAGAAGGGTGCCAGCGTCTCGAAGTTGAGAAATGGGAGCGCCCTTATGAAGAGAATAGCTTGAGGGTTTAGTACAGACAAACGTACAAAGCACAGACGCCCCACTTCCTCCGCTGCTGCAGACGGAGCAGTCTGTTGGGGTGCTCTATGGCTTCGGGGGTGGCTTGACCTGTGTTTGCAGTCGCCCACAACGATACAAGCCTTGCAGTGACTAGTGGAAGAACTTGGGGGTATGTCACTGCCGCACAAGGCATGTCTGCCCAGCCCAACGGAAGTGTGGGCGGATTTGGCCTCCAGCATCACTTACAGAGCTGTTACAGTGTGTCAGATTGTTGTCCTTCAAACAGGTGCGTTCTCTCTAGAAAAGGAGATGACGACTTCATAGGAGTTTGTCCATGCCCGATTCTAGACTGCGGGAGTAGCCGGAATTCACGAATGAGGCTTGTGTGAGTCCAGACAGCATCCTGGGCCAGCGAGGGATGGTGGAGCCTGAGGTGCAGTACAGAGCTGGGGCCAGCAGGACTGGTGGTGTCATCCCAGGGGGCTGTCATCTCCCCCCCCCCCCAGCCCGAGCTTCTCTTCTGCCAATGAGAGCTTGGTCTTCATGTCTGTGGTCAGGAAAGTTAAGGCTCAGGTGAGCAAAAGAAAATGGAGGCAGTACAGGAGAGGCCGAGGAAGCCTCCGTGGGGTAGATACAGCGTGGGCAGCCACACAAAGAGAAAAAGGGGAACTTCTATCAGGGATTCTCGTGTAAGGGCAATTGTAGGACAGAGAGTTTACAGCGAGGAAGCTTCTAAAGGGGCATTGTTCTTGACAGATTCTCTTATTTCACCTGTAACTGCCAAGAAAAGGAATTCAGGGGAGCTTTCCCGCCAGGGGGTTAATGCCCAGCTGGTTGCTGGGCTCCCTCCTGAAGCGCTGGCTGCAGTGATAGTTAAGTTGCAATAAAGCCTCTGGTTGAGAAGGGGGGGGGGGGGGTTTGCTTTGTTTTTTTGTTTTTAAATGACAAGTCATAGGACTGAACAGAAGCCTTCGGGGTGGGAATCAGTTGTACGTTTGAAACCATCCAGCAATTTCCCGCCACGGAATACAGAACATACTGTGAGAGGACCATAATTAGGTCCTGAATATTTAATATAATATGATCATTTTACTGTGTCCGTTTGTGATTTTTTTTAAAAGAAGGTATTTGCTGTATCCTGCGAGTTACATAGTCTGTGTAATTATCCTTTTAATTCCTCCTCGAGATCCTGCCGTGCCCTTTACCCCCGGTTTTCAGTAATGATGTTGAGCTTCCCCTTCATTAGTCTGTAAAGGTCATCTGTGATGAGTGGGCGAGGCTACGACAGCAGGCTCCTCTCCTCCCGACTGTCTTTCTGGTGAGGAATGGGCAGCTGCCGTGGGCAGTGTGGGCTGGCCTCTCAGTTCACCTAATAGATCTCAAGGCTTGAGGGCAGCCAGCATCCGTGTTGTTTCATTGACTCCCAGCTTGCTGATTTAGGGGAGCTGGTCCCTTGTCTTTTACTTTATTTGGCAATAAATCCAGGAAGGGTCTGCTTCAATGAGCTTTGCCTATGCTGTAGAAATCAGAATCGGCAAGACCATCACGTTTTTCACTGACCAAGGCTGGAACTCCATGCTGCCATCTTCGTCTGGAGACTATCATTATTTTTCAACACTTAAAGGTATTTAGTAAACGCTCAGGCTAGGTCTGAGGCCCTTAGCCCGTGAAGTCATAATTGTGAATATTTTATGTAATTCTGTTTATATAACTTATTATATTTTTATAAGCCCAATAAACACGTTAATAAAAAGGCGGCTACAGACTGGTACCGTGTGAACTGTTAAAGAGTGACGTTCTGTGAATGGAGAAGGACTGAGTGTCATGGTCACTGTACTGCGTATGATGAGACTGTGGGCTTGTGGCCATCCATAAGTAAAGTATATAAAATATATAGCAGGGAGGTGTTCACTAACAGGGACAGGCATATGTGGGGAATATGTAAAACAACACGGGGCACTGTTTTCCACATTTACTTTTAAACAGTGTGTTAGCTGCTATGACCGTGTCACTATCAAATACAGTGTCTTAGAGCACAGTCATTTCTCGGTCTGGCTTTGGGGTCAACTTGCCTGGGCAGTGGCTGTAGGGCCTGGGGGTCTTGAGCATCGCAGCTGTGCGGACCTGGGACACAGTGCCAGACCTCACTATCCAGCTACCTGCAGGAAACCTGTTGTGTTCTCAGAAGCTTCCCAGTCTACCCGAAGCCTTTGTCCACACCGCTCCCAGTTCTGGCCCTTTGTCAGAGTGCATGCCTTAGAGATTGCATGAATCTCCACTGAGGCAAATTACACTTCAATTCTGCTAGCCCCACCCCCAACCCTGTGAACGCAAGCTCCCAGACTCAGAGACAGTGAACAGATTAGCAGTTTCGCTCCCAACAAGCCCTAAGTGGGACACCAGCCCCCAGATGACTGCCAGGCTACTAACCAGTGCGCAGTCCCTATGCCTGGCACCTTCTGTGTAAAGGAGCCTGTGGTGCCATCTTTTACTCTTTTTGAGGGGTCCACCACCCTGCTCCCAAATAAACCACTCATGCAGTCTTATTCTTTCTTCTATCCACCCAGCCTTAGCTTGGCTTATTTCTTGCCAGCTTCTCTTAAATTATCTTGACTACCTTTTGCCTCTGGCCTTTTTCCTTTTCTTACTTCCATATATATTACCTTCACTCTTACTCCGTGGCTGGCTAGCTGGCTGGGCGACTGGGTGGCTGGCCTCAGAAGTCCTCCTCTCCTCGTTCTCTTGCTCCTCCCTTTCCTCGCTTCTCCTTCTAATTATCCTCTCTGCCTGCCAGCCCCACCTGTCCTTGCTCCTGTCTCGCCGTTCAGCTCTTGATTAGCCAGGCAAAGAATCACAGCTTCACAGAGGTGCACAAATGCGGCATAAACAGGAACAACACATCTTTACATCGTTAAACAAATGCTCCAAAGCATAAACAAAAGCAACACACCTTAAGATAATATTCCCCAATCAGAATATTTTACCGAAAAGTTTCTGCTCAGTCTTTTAAGGAGCTACTGGATTCTAAGGAAGTGTACAACATTGCAGGCTTGCCTAGATTCATTTAACACGGTTTCATTCAGCTGTCTCCATGTAGCCAGACAATTGTCATTTTAGTATGCCAATGTTCACATACTGTGTTAAATGGATTACTAAGCTTCAGATATGTAACAGGTTCTTGGGAATTTTTATAGCTATAAATTACATTGCTATAAATAATACAGATACATTCAATATGCATTCCTTGTTTGAAATTACTTAGTCTGAGTCATCCAAACCCAGAGAACTAACTAATAGTTATATATACACATTATATTTCTATGGCAAATGTAGCCTATAAGACCTTCCTTTAGGGTAACTAACTAAGAAGTGATCATTAGTGTTTATCACTTCTGGGTAATATGGCAAACTGATATCTGCTTCTGCTGATGGTGATATAAAAGACAGGAGTTAGAATCAAAATAAGCAGTGGACTCTATTCCTATAAACAAAGAGCTAAAGACAAGAGAAATGAACACAGAAGAGATTTTCCTCTCCGATGAAGCAAGAAGCTCAGTGTCCAGCTATTCCAGCCCCTGCTAGGTTAAGGGCAGCTTGTCACCTTAAGGTTAAGGTCAGAGAGATAGGTTGTGCAACAGAGACTCTAACTGGGGGCGGATATAGAGGCGAGACCGCTGGAGCAGAGAAGGATGTGGTGGAGGGCCAGAGCTCGGATTCTCAGTGCAGGCCCTGGAGATGACAGCCATGGCCCAGACAAACTCAGGAATCTGACACGCGCCATGCCAAATTTGGTTCGGCCTCCTGAAGGCTGACCAGGAAGAGACCTCCCAGAGAGACAGAGGCAAACATAAATGGATGGGTCTGGCCCCCTCAGAGACTCGGTCACAGAAAGCTTCAGCTATGAGCCCCAAAATATCAGAGGCGAGTCTGATATTAAGGGTAAGGGACTCGGACTGGGCCATTCTGGCAGGAAGCAGACTTAACTGGCTTGGTTTACTGGGACTGGCAGCCATCAGTACCACCTGGAGATGATAAAAAGACAACTGAAGGTGGGGGAAACACAGCACCTCAACAAAGAAGTGGTACTGACTGTCAGCACACCCTCAATGCTGTCTTACTGCACATTTAATTTTCTGTATACTACTTGGAAGTTTTTACACTTTAATTGCTGAGCTGCTGGCACTGTATCTCACAGACTCCTGTGACCTGTTCTCTGTGCACCTGCTCTGCAACATCCCTGCTATCTCCATCCTTCTAACCCTCCTGCTTCTCTTCTCATTTCGCTCCTATTAAATATTGATACCTTTGACTCTAAAGGTACTGTTTGTTGGTTTGTTTATTTTTAAGACAAAGTCTCACTATGTAGCCATAGCTGGCCTGCAACTCACAATGGGGACCAGGCTGGCCTCGAACTCACAGAGATCTGTCTGCTTCTGCCTCCTGAGTATTGGAATCGAAGGTGTGCACCAGCACACTAGGCCGACTATACATTTCTCAACCAGTCAGTAGTACCACCTTGCTGAGGACAGAAATCAAACACAAAGGCTCCTTCTGGAACCGATGTTAAACTATGGCGTCTGTCAGGCAGCTGTCTGCCCCAGGAAGGAGAGGGACAGGAAGCAAAGAGCGGGGAAAGTATATGTCTGACAGCCGAACAAAGCACAGCAAAGAAACACACAAAAATACAGGCGTGGAGGGCAGATGGGGACGGCTTCTCAAACATGAAGAGGAAAAAGTCAAAGTGAGCTCAGGGCAACAATGCATCATGATAAATCCTCAGTTGCATCTCATAGCAAAACTGGTGCTTAGGGAGCAAAGGGGTTCCAGCTAGCTGTGCACGGTGCAGAAGGGGCCTCCTCCCTGCGATCACTGGAACAGGAGGAGGTTGCTAGAGCAGAGGGAGGTTATACTAAATCGATCACAGTCCCACAGAGCAGAGCATAAGCAGCACAGCCAGACAGGCCCAGGCTAGGTCCTCAGGTGTGGCTGGAGTTCACAGGCGGCTGCAGGAGATGCTAGATCCCGGACTGAGAGTAGAGTGGAGGTCCCTGGAGAGGCTGCTGCCCTCTGAGGACTGTCTCAGTCACTTTTATCATTGCTAACGTATCCGATATAAATGACTTAAGAGGAAGAATTTTGGCTCGGGGTTTCAAAGGATACAGTGCATAGCTGCGTATGTATGTGTGAGCTGAGCATTGTGGAGTCAGGAATGGACGGCAGAAGCTGCTCTCCTTACGATAGACTGGAAAGGATGCAAGACAGGGACAGAGGCCAGGTACAACTTTAAGGACAGCCCATCTCCTTCGGTGACCTACTTCCCCTAGGAATATCCCAACTTCTAAAGCTCTGTCACCTCCTGACACTGCACAACCAGCTGAGAACTGAGCATTGGGGCAATTCCTTTTCCAACCACAGCAGGGGTGCAGCTGACAGGATTCTGCTACAGATCCAGGTCCAGTTAGCCTGGCCCATAGTACGCCAAACACTAAAACCAGTTTTGCAAAAGTGGACCACCCAAGTCTCCAATCTGAATCTGTCAGGTGTTTTTAGGCTGAGGCATGGTTTCCTTGCTTCCCGTGACTGCGGGTTAACTAGGCAGTGGAGGCAGGGACAGGCTTACAAGCTTTGTCACATTATCCCTCCACGATTCCAAGCCCACAGCAGGAAGCGGGGATTTCAGAAACCCACTGCATCATTTCTTCCTCCAGTCTTGGCTAGGGCTCTCACTGAAAGAACCCAGGGGTCCAGCTGGACATGGTGCCACATGCCTTTAATCCCAGCACTCTGAAGACAGAAGCAGGCAGATCTCAGAGTTCAAAAGCCAGCCTGGTTTACACAGTGAGTTCCAAGACAGCCAAGACTGCATAGTGCTATAGAGATTTGAATTGGTGTGGCTCTTGAGCTATTGATACAAATTGTACAGTTCCATTTGAAAATATAATGGATAATTAAGAAATATAGGTTAATAGATAATCATCAAATGTGTAATCGTATTACTTAGGTTTTCTAAATATATAAAGATATATTTCAGTTAGATAGGTATTCTTCAAATCTTTCAAATATGTATTCAAATACAGAATATGACATTTAAAATGTTTTAAGAACTTAGGACTTTTTATGACATGATACACATTTGCTCCTGGCAGCACCAATTACTTCAAGAGGATGATGGGCATTGAAGATGCTCCTTATGGAGTTTGCTAGCCATTTGGGCAAGAAACTTCTCTTGCCTGGATTGCTTGATGTTATGCTGTATGAACTGGACATGCAGGACCCATAGAAAAATGACTGCTGAACTTGCCTAAAGGTGAGACACAGTCCTTCAGGGTTCCTGCTTCATGAAAGAGTCTGCCAGATATTCTGCAGGACACAGAAAAAAAAGTGACTGACAAACTACAGAACTGTCTTTGAAATTTCTTGCTTTATGAAAAAGTCTGCCAGATACTATGTGCCTGTAGGCTGAACATGGATGCCCCAATGATACAGAAGAACTTTGGGTGACTGTTCAGGCAGTGAGATGTCTCTGTCAATTCTAGAGTTTTGGAAGTTGCTTACAATACACTTCCTCTTAGGTAATATTATATCCTCCTGGAGTCTTTGATGGAGTTGAAGAATATATAATTACAGTTTTCCTTAGTTATGATAAAAGATAAAGTAGATATAAATATTGTAACTGTAATTCTTGCTTGATACCTGTTTTGTTATATGCAGTTTTACTTGTTAAAGTTAAAACCTTCCTTTTTATTTAAACAGAAAAGGGGAGGTGATGTGGGATTCCCCTCTGTGATTACTTTGAGCTTATGGCAGGACAGAACAGAACTAGGCAGGGAAAGCTAGGCTGTATGCTGGAAGAAAAAGGGCAGAGTAGAAAGAAACCATGTAGCCCTGCTGGAGACAGACACCAGAACTTTACCCGGTAAGCCACAGCCAGATTAATGGAAATGGGTTAGTTTAAGATATGAGTTAGCCAGAAATACACTTAAGTTATTGGCCAAACAGTATTCCAAATAATATGGTTTTTGTGTGATTATTTCAGGGCTGAGCAGCCAGGAACAAACAAGCGGCTCTCGTATAACATAGAAACTCTTGTCTTGGAAAAAAATTGAACCCTGTAGCATGAATAATAAAAACCCAGAGATAGATATTGGGGTTCAACCTGAAGCTCAGAAAAACAAAGCAGCCAGCCACTGGTTCTTACCTCGACTTCCAACCGAAATGGCGATCTGGGCTCCAGGAATCTCAGAATGAGACTGTGTGAGAGCTGTCTCCTCCCGTTTTATACTCCTCTCTAGGGCTGGGATTAGAGGTGTGCACCACTGCTGCCTGGCTTCTATGGCTAGCTAGTGTGGCTACTGGGATTAAAGGTGTGTGCCACCACTGCCTGGTCTGTAAGGCTGACCATTGTCGCTGTTTTGCTCTCTGATCTTCAGGCAAGCTTTATTTATTAAAACACAAATGAAATATCACTACAGATCCCAGGAGTCTCAGGCCACATGAGGCAGGTATAAAGGTGAGCAGTGAGGCTGGACTGAGAGAGAGGTAGGCCAGTACTCCACAGGGAGCAGCTTGCCCTGGGGAGAGTGACCAGTGGAGCTTTGGGTTGCTTTTTTACCTGGTTATAGCCACTGTACTCCTGAGCTATCTCTTTGGATCCAGGTCATTTGATCTTGAGTTTGTTCCAGTATTCAGGCTGGAAGGTATGGTTTGGGGAATGTTCCTCCACTCTTAGAATGGTCCTTCACAGCAAGTCCAGCTCACTGGCAGAACACAAGAGCTTATTTTCCTGTATCAGAAGACACAGGACCATGTCTAGAAGGGAGCAGACCCTACCCGCATCTTTACACACTGCCCCCTTCAATATACAACTTGCCCTGACGGGCTGCGAATGGCTAATCACCGCAGCTGCAATCCAAGGAATCTCCTGGAGTTGTTGGGACCATTTGGAGTCCTGGCCTCCAGCTGCTCTTCCCTGCTAGCGATCTTTACTTTCCTTCTGATTTGAGTCACTGAAAGCTGTGTCAAAGTTGTTTACCAGCTCTGCTTCACGAGCACGTGTGTCAA
>JABTXL010003755.1:289263-368000 GCA_025134845.1 Neodon shergylaensis | reverse complement strand
TGTGTCAAAGTTGTTTACCAGCTCTGCTTCACGAGCACGTGTGTCAAAGTTGTTTACCAGCTCTGCTTCACGAGCATGTGTTGCCTTGGCCTTGAGAATCAGAGGATAAGGTTTTCACCTGTTGGCCCACCTGACTGATGGGTATATAAGCCTCTATGGTGCTATTGAATAAAGTTCTTCTTACCAGTGACTAGAGGTCTGTATTTATGTCTCTCTGTCTGTGTGTCTTTGTGTGTTTCAACCTCCAGCCCCTTGCCTGAAGCTCAGGAACTGTATGGTAGTGCATAGAGCGCAGACAGGCGCTGTGTGCTGCATGGAGTCTTGTGTGTGCTTTAGTACCAGAGTGCATTCTGTCGCTGCCCACCGGGCCCAAGTAAAGAGCTTCCTGAATGACCTCAGGACTCTGCTGGGTGCAGGGTGAGCATGCGCAGATGGCAGTGCTGGCTGTGTTCCCCCACAGGAAAGCAAGATAGCTGTATATACAAATGCCCTGGACAGTTGTTTGGACTTCCTGAAGGCAGAAGTTGGCTTTTAATTATTAAATTGGTAGACAGAACAGATCCAAAGGGAGAAAACTGCTTGATGCATTCCAGAGTGCCTGGTCTTTTCATATGTAGTGCTTATGTGAGAGCCGAAGTCTATTTGTTTAAACCAGATGGAATGCTTTCTGGAGTGACATTTAAATGATAATCTGTATTTGTTGGCTTGACTCCCAAACAATAAGCTGGCCCTTCATGTGTCCTTTGTTCCTGCACAAGTGCATCCTTGTGGCCAAACTGAAAGAAACAGGCTCCCTTCCACTTTCCCTGGGAGGGAAACACTCATCAGTAAACTCCATGAGCAGTGTGGTCCCTTAGCATCTCCCAGCCTCTGTCCCCTGTAGAAGTCTATACTAACAATACCATAATCTCAGAAGGGAGCGTGTGTTCTTCTGACGGATGGGAGAGCGCCAACAGCAATGGGACAAAGTAGGCGGCTGAATGCCAGGTTGGAGCAACTGCTACTCCCGGGGTGGCATATACAGACCCACAGCTGCCTGGTCTTGGAAAGAAAACACAAGAATAATGGCCTGTCTTGGCTTAGAGATGTCAGTGGCGGCCACCAGGGAGTTCTATCTGATAGGACACATACTTGCTGAAAAGGGTCCTGCCCTGGTAGCCCTACTACGTTTCTCTTGACTCTTCAGCTCAGACCTCCTTCACCTACCTTGGGTCTGGCCTTGACCCCCTCAGGTTTTTTAGGTGGGGCTTCCTCACTAGGTCCTCCAGACAACTGCCACGGCTGTTCCTAGGAAACAACGTGAAAGCAAAGCCAAAGATCTCGTGGCTTATTCTTTGTCGTGATGCTCTAGTCCAGTGGTTCTCAATTCTTCCTAATGCTGCGACCCTTTAGTAATACAGTTCCTCATCTTGTGGCGACCCCCAGCTACAAAGGGTCACAACCCGCAGGCCGAGAACCATTGCTCTAGTCTCTGTTTTGTCTCAGCTTGTGTTCTTCATCAGAGAGGGCATCATGGCAGCACTTTACCTCGTGGACTTGCATTGCTAACTTCTATCACAATGGCCATCTATGCATTCAGAAGTGCCTTGTTCTCCTCAACACTGACAGTCAGGGTAACAGGATACCCTGGCTTCTGCTTGACAAGCAAGACAAGTTGGGTCCAAACACCAGGGAGAGTTGGTTTTTGTTGTTTGATTTTTGTTTTTTGTTTTCTGTGTTTTTGTTTTTGAGACAGGGTTTCTTTGTGTAACCCTGGCTGTCCCAGAACTCGCTCTCTAGATCAGGCTGGCCTCAAACTCAAGAGATCTACCTGCCTCTGCCTACCGACTGCTGGGATTAAAGGCAAATGCCAACAGGACCTGGTTTGAGGAGAGTTTTGAGTTCACACTGTTTATAGTGAAGCTGACTGCTCAAGGTGGACGTTTGGTTACTTTTTGTTGCTGTGATACAATAGGGAACTTGTAGAAGGAAGAGTTTATTTGGTCTACAGTTACAGAGGAAGAGTCACAGGGATGGAGATGGACAAGGCTTGGCAACAGGGGCAGGAAGTCGAGAGATCACATTGCTATCCACATACAGGAAGCAGAAAGAGAGCAGGAAGTGGGGCAAAGCTGTAAACCTTCAAAGCCTCCCCCTGTGACATGCATCCTCTAGCAAAGCCACACCTCCCAAAGGTTCCATAACACTTCTAACGGGTGCTAACAACTGGGGACCAAGTGTTCAAATACATGAACCTGTGGGGGACATTTCTCATGCAAACCAACTCGTCTGACTTGCTGATTCCTTCAGCCTCAGCCTCTCCCAGTGAGCAAACCAGGCGTTTCCCAAACCTCTTCCTCCTTGACTTACTTCACCTCTGGGTTTTCATTTCACTTGTAATGACATCTGTGAATTTGAATATATACCTATCAGGCCCAAAGGGTACCCACCCCAACACCTCCCCCACAAAAAGGGCAGGCCCACTGACTTGGTCCAAAGTTGAGTCTAGGACCAACTCAAACTAGGCAATAGAGGGATTTCTGGCAGTTAGTAAAAGGCCAGCATTCCCCAGGAACTTGTGAAATGGTTTTCTTTTGCCAAAAGGAGTCATTTCCCCTGTCTCTGACAGAAGGGACTAATGTATCTCCATTGACATATACCTGTGGTTGCAGACAAGCCCATGCTGGCCTCCAGGCTCTTAAACAGTCCCTATTCACAAGTACTCACTATACATTCCCAAGCCCCATGCCAGTCTCCTGGCCCTTCTCCCTTGCCATCCCACCTGCACTGCTCTGGATCCCCACTCTCTTTACCAGCAAGGCCCCCCTCCCCGTGCTCCCCCTCACTATCCTCATATTCTCTCATCTCTTGCAGACAGCCCTGATCATGTCCAGCCTTCTTCTCTCTCTGCTCTGGACTCTTCTAGATGGCTCTGGGTGTTCTCTCTCTCTTTTCTAACCCCATCCCCACCCCTGAGCAACCATGGACTGGCCATTTCTGTGGTTTTCTTCACTATGCCCCTCACATACAGTACTAAGCAACCTAAAGGGTGTCCTGTGGATTGGTTCTGAATTCAGAAACACACAGGGAGATTTCTGGACTAGTTTAGAGGGCTTAAGAAAATGAATCATGATCAATCAACTTTCTCCTGCATAAAAAACCCTCGTCCTCCCACAGTACCTGCTTTAAGGCCCTTCCTAAGCCCAGGAACCCTAGCTTATCAGGCCCCCTTATTTGTCCAGGGGCCCCGCTTCCCGTCATCCCTTGCTGCTGGTTACCTACCACCATGTCAAGGCAACCTCACCTTGCCAGATTTCCCTGAAATGGAGCACGTAAGACTCCCCTATAGCATGGGGCTCTTCAGAACGCCTGTCTTACTTGGTCTTTAACCTTCAATCTGCTTGCATCTCCCAAAGGTTCCTGCTATCGCTGAGGGCAAAAGAAGAGACTTAATTTCCCAGGGCTAGTTAAGTCTTTTCCAAAAAAACCCAAACCCTCCCCATTCATATCTGATTCCACTACCAGTCATTGGTTTCTAAATACCCCCACACCTTACCGGTTTCTCCTTGACACCAGTCCTTCCACATAATTCTGGAAAACCCCGCAATTAACCAATCTCACCTGGTCAGGTTACAACCTGGCACCGCCTTATCCCCAGGGCACTCATTTTCCTTCTGGCACAACTGAAAAGGTTAAACTGCGCCCAGTGGCCTACAGCACGGGGCTGTCCTAGATGCTGCTCAAACATCTCCATCTGCCTACCTCTCATCCCTCCAGACACCCTACTCCCCACACTGGCCTCCATTCCAATAAAAGCAAAAAATGGCCATAGGGTCACCCCCTTTCTAACAACTCTGGGCATCCTCTTCAGGAACTGGGGAGCAGGCCTAGGTACCTTTACATCACTTAACCTCCGTCTCTCCCCATCTGAGGAAGCCTTAAGGAGATTTCTAATCGGCTTGATATCCTCCAGGATCTACCTGATTCTTTGGCCACCCACGGGCTCTAAAACTACAGAGGGCGAGGCCCCTGCCTGCAGCCCACAGAAGAATATGTACTCTTCTATAGGAACTCGGCTGCTTCTGCACCAACAAATCAAAACTAGCTCAGGACCAGGCCCAAAGACTTAGAAGCCAGGCACAAAAATCCCAACACAAGTGTTCCCTCCCACTCTTGCCCCTCCCCCTACTCATGCCCTTCCTACATTGTTACCTTGTCATTTAAACTTTGTGGAGGGTTTCCTCCTGGACTGCTTACTGTTATCACCCGGTCTACCACACTAGGCAAGAGAAAGTCAAAAGAGAGTCACTCCAGACCCAAGAATCCCAAAATGACAATTCTCCCTGTCAGCAGGAAGTACTTACCTCCAAAGAAATGGTGCCCCTATGCCATGTGTGTGTGTACACACACACACATATACATACATACACACAAATACACACACACACACAAATGATTTGGAAAAAGGGAAATTCCCACCTCTTCTTAAAACCAAGGCTCTATACTGGCTCAAAGTTCCAGGAAGCTGACTATTTGTACAATTCCCAGAGGTTGCAACAGAAAAGCAGCTGACCCCAACCTCCAATGTGGAAACAGACAGCAGGACCTATAGTTTCAAATTTTAAAGAAAGCTTATCTAGAAAAAGACCCAGCTTATTTCCCTCGCTCTGTCCCTAATGAAACATTGTCCATCCCTAACTTACCTTTAGCTATAAAAACCCGACTCATACCATGTGCCCTGTTGCTCTCCTACATTCTAGTCCCCGTGCTGCTGGGTCTTGGGATGTCCCTCACAGGCTAAGCAAGGTCTGCTCTTGCTGGGTGAGGTAAGGTCAGCGTGAATCTTCATTCTATTTCCTTCTTCAAACTCAGTTCTTACAGAGATAACCTGGCAGGGCTGGGACCCGGAGAAATACCGGGAAAGTTAAAGGTCTGAATATCCTTCGAGATTTGCCAAGTCCAATAGGTTATCAGGTCAGCCTCCCACCAGAGAAGGGGGCAGAGTGGCTCGGTAGAGGCTTTGCAACTGCAGGGAGGGAGCCTGACAGGTTTACAGCACCTCAGTTTGCTGTCCCAGCTCCCTAACTCCAAGGTCCATACTGGCTCAGTCTCCTGCTTCCAGATGCTTATACTTATGTCTGGAAAAGTCCAAGGATGTAGCTCTGGTGCTGTGGTTATGTCTGAAAGAGATGAGAAGTCAGACGCCAGACAATGCTCAAAACACAATAGGCCATCTTATATGTGATCCTATATTTATCTCATAAAATGAACAGTAACAGCCACAGACATTTTTCTGGTTTGACTGCATCTCAGCCAGTTACTATGGATTTATCAAGAAGTGCTTTTAGACATTTGTGTAAACAATTGTAGACTTTAAGACATAAAGTATCGCTTTTTAAGTCTTAAATGAGTCAATTCCTTTGATGTTTACATTTCTACTGGAACTGACCAGATTGACTAGAATTACATAAGAAAAACAAATCTCTAAAGCGGCTTTGGATTCAGTAACAGCAGGTTTCTGTTAATGTTTCAATTTTCAAGACAGAAAAAGCAGCAGCCACAGGCTTCAATTTACTTGGAAATTTTTCTGATTTTTATGTGTATGAGTGCTTTGCCTGCATGGATGTCTGTGTGCTGCATGGATGCCTGGTGTCCACAGAGGGCAAAGAGAGCAGCAGGTGCCCCGGAACTGAAGTTACAGACATGTGGGTGCTGGGAATTAGATCCTGGTCCTCTGGAAGAACAGCCAGTGCTCTTAACTAGAGCCATCTTTCCAGTCGCACGGATTAAGATATGATTATAAATAGCCATTACTTCATTTTAAGGTTTCAAGTTATCAAAATGATTTTTGAAACTGGTTTTTTAAAGAGATACAGTTTATAAAACATTGAAATTTTGATATTTATGTCCTGGTAAAACTGAAGCAGGCACGGGCAGCCCGTGTGTGGCGGTTCTGTTGAACTCGTCCATATTGGGTTTCATGGTCTAAGTTGATGAGGATGACTGACCAGGTCTCTTCAACATAATTATTCTTAATTCTCGGTCTGTCATTGAAAACTAATGCTACAGTCAGCCTTTGTCGGAGACAGAGAGATAATTCAGAAACACACAACTGGCCAAAGTGTCAAGCACAGGTGATGGAGTGCCCCACCCTACAGGGACATCTCCATCCCTGGGGAACAGCCAGGGACCAGCACAGGAGGGTGAGACAAGGCGCTAAGAGCCAGAGGATGAGGGGGGGACGTACAGCACAAAGATGTCCTCTGGGTAGGACACAGGTGCTGCACTGGTGAACACACTGCTGCTGCGGTTATCTGCATGATACCTCTCTGACTTAACCTATCGTCATGGGTGGCAGAGGAACCCACGAGGCCCCAGCGCTCCCTGAGCTGACACTGGCAGTTAATGGTTGCTGGAGGTAGGGGATGTCATTTTCTTCACAAGGGTAGCCACGGATACATTGCCTATGGTCCTGAATAACCTCCTACACACACACATACAAGAAATCCCAATTAAACTAAATGGGACACGCAGAAAGGAGACATGAAAGTGGGAGAGGGGCTTGCTGGGAAGAAGGGTTTTAACAGGAAGGAGCAGAAGGGTCTTGGGGGACAAAAATTATATACTATCAAGCTTCAAATCTGAGGTGCCTACTTAAAATATCAATGCAGACCTAGTTGCCAGGTTCTCCGGCATCCCTCAACGCCTACCTGCTACAGGATATGGATGGCAGCATACCCCGACTACCCTGGACTCTCCAGGCCAAGGGCTGGACTGCCCTTTCCCCAGAGGCTCTTTCCTATATAATCCAGACATTTGGGTCACCTGGTTACTGCACCTGGTTCCTCTCTCCCTTCTTCCTTGCCCTTCTCCACTCCCCACACGGCCCAGCTCAGCCCCGTCATGTCCACTCTGAACTCTCCCAGGTGTCCCTGCCTGACTATACTCTCCCACATGTCTATGATAAAATTTCTCCTTCACCATGCCTAGGAGCAGTCATGTCCTTTCTTTTTTCATTCATATACATGAAAGAAACTACCAAGAAATTAAAATGCATAATTGTTGTCAACAGGGTACGTAATATGTTTAAGCCATTCACAGTCACCAGCTTTACTTAAAAAAAAATTAAGTTTGACAATAGCTAGGTCATAGTCATATGATTATTCTAAAGATATATATTGGCCATTTGTATTTCTTCTGAGAACTTTCTACTCAATTCTTTGACCCTTTTAGTTTTTACTTTTTGAATTCTTTGTATATTCTGTCATATATATTCTTTAAGCTTCTTCACTCAATTTTTTTTCTTTTTAATCTCATGAGGTTCCATTTGTTGATTGTTGACCTTATTTTCTGAGCATGAGAGTCCTTGTCAAAAGTCTTTGGTTATATCTTTATCTTCAAATGTTTTTCCTGCCTCTTTGGCTAGTGATTTCACAGCAACAGGTTTCTCAACATGGGAGAGAGGAACATTATCAACTTCAAAACATTGGGAGTTAATTTTTGTGCAGTGTGAGAGATTGGGATCTAGTTTCAGTCTTGTGCATGTAGATACCCACTTTTCCCAGCATCCTGTCAAAGAGGCAGTCTTTTCTCCAACAACTATATTTGGTATCACAGTAAAAGGAACCAGACAGCAGTAATTGGATGGGTTTGTGACTGCATCTTCTACACTATTGATCTACATGTCTGTTTTTGTGCCAGAGCCATACTGTACTTGTATTTATGGTTCTGTAAGACAACTTGAAGTTACATTGTATATGGTGATTCTTCCAGTCTTTGCTGACTGTCCCTTTGCCCCAGGCTGATTTGTCTATCTGAAGATTTTTAGTTTGCAAATGAATTTTAAGATTTTCTTCCTTTTTTTTAATGATGAATGGCAGTGGAATTTTGATGAGGATTATATTGTATCTGTAGATTGGCTTCTGGTAAAATAACTATGTAATCATTTTCACAGTAGTGAATCTTCTAATCCATGAGAGAAGTCTTTCCATCTTCCAGTGACTTTCTCAATTTCTTTCTCCATTGTAGAGGTCTTTCATTTTCTTGGTTAGAAGATGTGGTAGCTTAGTTGTAATGGCCCCCATAAGCTTATAGGGAGTGGCAGTATTAGGTTTTGTTGGAGTAGGTGTGGCCTTGGAGGAGGAAGTGTGCCACTGTGAGGGTGGGCTTTGAGGTTTCCTATGCTCAAGCTATGCCCAATGACACAGACTACTTCCTGTTGCCTGCAGGTCAAGTTGTAGGGTGCTCAGCTCCTTTTCCAGTACCATGTCTGCCTTCCTGCCATCATGCTGCACCATGATAATAATGAACTAAACCTCTGAAAATGTAAAACACCCCAATTAAATGTTTTTCTTTATAAGAGTTGCAGTGGTCATGGTGTCTCTTTACAGCAATAGAAACCCTAAAACAGAAGGTATGTTTTTAATGGCAATTATGAGATTTTATTCCTGATTTCTTGCTTGGCATGTTTGTTATTGGTATACAGTGCAGCCACTGTTTTTGTGTGCTGATTTTGCATCCTGCCACTTTGCTGAAAGTATTTAATCAGCCTAAGATTTTTCTGGTGGAATCTTTAGGGTCTCTTTTGTATAAAATCATAACCTATAAATAAGGATACTTTAGTGTTTTTTCTTAGTTGTATTTGTTTTATTTCCTTACTTTGTCTTACTGATGTGGTTAAGACTTCTAATAGGATATTGAACATGAATGGAGAAATATGACAGTCATATCTTGTTCTTAGTGTGACTGGAAATATTTGATTTTTCAACTCATTTAGTATAATGCTAGCTGTAAGTTTGCCACATATAATCTTTATTATGTTGAGGTATGTTCCTTCTATTCCCATTTTCTTCAGGTGTTGGTCTATTGGATTTTGTCAAAAGCTCTTTTTGCACCTACTGAGATGATCGTCTGGTTTTTGTTCTTCAGTCCATTTATGTGACATTTTACATTTATTGCATGTTTATTTATGTATGTTGAGCCATTCCTGTATCTCTGGAATGGAGCCAGCCTGATCACAGTGAACCATCTTTCTGATGAATTCTTGAATTTGGGTTGCAAGTTAGTGGTTTGTTGTGGGATATTTTGATTGTACTCTGACATTCTCGAGACTGCCAATAAAGTTTACCGTGAATCAGAGGGTGGAGTTAGCTACTAGCTGATCAGAATTAGCCACAGAGGTCTTGTTGGACCCAGGACATATAGAGAGATACACAGGGATTAGTAGGGAGAGGCCTAGAAGGATTCGTGGCACTTTTTGATTGAGGAGGACGAGAGAGAGGAGGTCACTGTTGCTTCTCTGATCAACCAGGTTTTTATCCTGATATCTGACTCCCAAGTTTTATTTAATAATAGAACAATATGGGTAATTGCTTCAGTGATGTTGTTGAGAAAATAATCTGATTGAGACAATAACTAACAGCTTAATGAAAGAAGGGAGCTGATGTAAGACGAGAAAAAGCAATTTTAAAAAGATACAGAAATACTGAAGAAAAAATAATTGACAAGTTGAAAGTAAAAAATATAATAATTCACATAAAGAGCTCTGTGGAAAATCTCAGCAACAGAATGGACCAAGCAGAAGATGAAGATCAAGATCTGAACTTGAAGATAAGGTCCTGAAACTGGAATAATCAAACAACAACAAAGACAAAATTAGGAGATGATAACAGTGAGAATTCTAAGACTCATGGGACACTCGTGAAAAGACCAAACCTGTGGATAATAAGCACAAAGGAGGAATCTAGTTATAAAGGCATAGAGAACATTAAAGAAAAAAATAATTTTCTAAAGCTTATACAGATTGCACCAGTTGGTGGGATGTCTTGATTAATGAATGGTGTTGGAGGGCCCAGCCCACTGTGGGTGGGGCAACTCCTGGCCAAAGAATCCTTGAATAAAATGCAAGAAGAACGAGCCAGTAAGCAGCATCCCTCCAATGGTCTCTGCCTCACCTCCTACCTCTAGGATCCTGCTTCAGTCCCAGCCCTGACTATCCTCGGGTTGTAACAAGTGAGGGAAAGTAAGTCCTTTCCTCCCAAGTTGCTTTTGGTCAGAGTTTTATCACAGTAATAGAAAGCAATGTAGACAGACACCAAAAGCTGTTCTAAATAAATGGACGGGAGACACAGGCAAGTGCCAGAAAACCGGCTTCAAACCAAAACTAGTGATGAAAGGCAAAGACGGTCACTTTGTGCTGTTCAAGAGGACAACATCAAGAGGACATTATGATCCTGAACACGCGGGTGGGCCGATTTCATAAAACACACACACACCATCTGCACTCTAGCTGGGCTGTACAGCACCTGCCTAACAACCACAAACATGAGTGGGTAAAAGAAAAACAGAACAAACAAATGAAAGATCATCAAAGGATAAGCATCTGGCTGCATGCGGTGGTGCGTGCCTTTAATTTCAGCACTTGGAAGGCAGAGGCAGGAGGCTACTACCTATGAGTCTGAGGTCAGCTCGATCAAAAAATAGAAGTACTTTGCTTCCAAAACAAGTGATTCTACTATATTAGGGGAGAATGATAACATAGTTTATTTCCACATAAGAACAAAAAGAATATTCCAAATAATCACATAATTTCAAGAAAGATTTTTGCAAAAATATTTTTGTAAAAAGTCACCTCAATGCCTTAAATTCTGGAAATGTTACCTTGTACATTAATATTACCTTAAAATGAAAAATTCTAAAACATCCATACCTTCTATTTCTCATTTACATAGCCGAAAAATCTTTCTCAATATCCTTCATGATAAGCGTTGCTATTGATAACTTTACTCCATAGAATCTCACTTTGGTGATTTTTACACTTTTACCCACAAGACACATACATATACACACACAGACCACACACACACTCTCTCTTTTCTAATGGCTTGTACTGGACACCAGGGAGTTACATTTGGTCAGACCCAGATTGAACAGAGTGGAGTTTAGGTTAATACAGAGAAAGGCGTGCTCGGGATGCGTTGTCCTTTGGATTTCCTGAAGCATCAGGTGGATGGTAAAAACTTCAAAGAGCTTCTTATTACTCCTGAAAAAGAGCAGTTTTATTACTTAGTTATTTATAAACTCGAGAGAACTTATGAAATGGAGAAAATGGCTGATTACTGGGCTTGGATGATAAGAAAAGCCCCAAGTAGAAAAACATTACAGGCCAGGAGAAAATAGTTTATATCCTGAAACTGAACCTACTCATTAATAGAGAGTAACTACTAAGAACAAAGAACCTCCCCTCCTCATAGCTAGACAGAACCGGTTTTCCTAAGGAGCTAAAGTGGCAATATACCACTTTCCAACCACTCTAATTGACATTTGAGCTCAGTGTGGTGGCATACACCTTTAATCCCTGCACTCTGAGGCAGAGGCAGGCTGATCTGAGTTCCAGGATAGCCAGGGCTACATAAAGAAAGCCTATCTCACAGAATAAGAGGAAGATGAGGAGGCATTCCATAATCTCATGTCAATCATAATCCTATCTTAAATGAAAGATAGGCATCCACCTATTTTATTTTCTTATCTGGGTATATTTGCCTCAAGAGAAATGATCAGATAGTCAGCCTTGAAGACAAGGGGTTTTCCTGGAGCTCCCTGACCAACCAGCGAGCTCCAGATTTAGTGAGAGACCCTGTCTCAAAAAAAAAAAAAAAAACAGAAGAGGAAAATACCTAACACCAACCTTGGGCTTCCACATGTGTACACACACACGTTCTTTTGACTATTTTGCCAAAATGCATACTTCAATTACAAAATGCACTTTTATTATCACTTTGGTTTTTTTCACCTGTCATATATAAAATATCAGTGTGCAGTGATTTGTTCTGATACTATCACTTGATTCATAAACTTGTTCTTAGTGGAAGAACATTTGCCTGCCATGCAGTTACACCTGGGTTCAGAGTCATAAAAACCAAAATCGACCCCCAATATACCTCCTGACAGCTCAAATAATACCCCATTCTTGGATTCGCATGCTATCCCTGGAATTTAAAGTTTTCTTAGATGAATGAAAACAATTGAAAAACAACTATATTTTCAAAGATTATATTAAATCTGTGTGTGTGTGTGTGTGCATGTGTTGTATGGTACGGGCATGTGTGAGTGGGTCTGGAGGATGTCCGACATCCTATCTATTATTCTCTGATTTATTTATGTTAAACAACGTCATATACTGAACCTGGAGTCTTGCTGGTGGCCACCAAGTCCCAGTGATCCTCCTGCCTCCATCCCCCACAGTGCCAAGCTCACAGGTGCACGCAGTCACACTAGCTTTTTATGTGAGTACTGGGGATTTGAACTCAGGTCCTCATTCTTATGCAGTAACTACTCTTACCTGGTAAGCACTGGCCCAGCCCCAGTATTTTGTCACTGATAATCATTAATACTATGATTCTTAAATCTCTACCTCTGTAGACTAGGAATAATAAATTAAAACAAAGCAATAATCAAGTTGAACTGATTTGAGATCAAAATTGAAAAAGCAGCCCTAATAGTGATCCCAATATGATTATCAATTAAAAACATTACAAAAGATATTCTTACTTGATTTTTGAAAGCTTCTGTAGGATAATACTGAGCTTTTCCAGGATGTGAAGATCAAGCTTAGGGGTTCGGAGCAGCACAGAACAAGTACGAAAAAATAAAGAGTTGCTACAGGCTTCCAGGAAAGGCTGCAAGGACTCTGTAAAACAAGTCACCAGGCTGTACTGTTAGGAAGCAGAAAGGAAGATTTTACAAAAGCACAACCGAAACTCTGTGAGAAGGGCATCGATACTAGAACTCTGTGAGAAGTGTGTCAGTACCAGAACTCTGTGAGAAGGGCATCGGTGCCAACTTGGACTCTCACTCTTTCATCCTTACACTTTGGGCAAATCATCATTTGGAAGGTGAAAGCACGCGTGGCTCTTGGTGTCATGCGGAGCGGGTTATTATCCAACACAAAGCATGTCTGGAAGAAGAGCGAGCGGACTGCGTTCCTTCAATAAGCTTCTGACGAAGCACAGTCTGGGTGACTGCAAGTAAGAAGTTCCACAGAAGCAGTCAATTGTTTTCTTTAAAACCCCCAATAACAACTCTGAGTATTAGACAGGAAAGAACCCTTTGAGCATAAAGGCTAAAGAGAGACAGGTTCATGACGGGTTGAAAACCTACGGATAAAAACGTTATGGGATCATTGTGGAAAAGCAGGCGGAAAGGCTGTAAGGACCAGAGCACCAGGAGTTGGCTGTGAGACCGTGGTTCCTGGGCTGTCAGCAGCTTGAAGCCTCAGCGACATGACTGCCTCAGCATGGGCTGAACAGGGACAACAAAAGACATACTAATGCGGAAGGGGGAGAGGCCATGAGGCTTCTGCCGTGCACAAGAACTTCCGGCAGCTAAGAGTGCGGAGAGTGGGGGAAACAGCCTTCTCCAGGGAAGGGCACAGCAACCGGTTCATTACCAAATGGTCAGGCCTGAGGACATATGCATACATGTAACATTATACAGACTGAGCAGGTTGTATTCATGCATTTAGGTGTATGTGTGTGTTTATTTACATATATATATATATATATATATATATATATATATATCAACAATTAATGAAAACTGGCACTGGATTTGAAAGGGAACAAGGAAGGGAACATAGGAGGGTTTGGAAGGAGAAAAGAGATGGGGGGGCACAATGTAATTAGAATCTCAAAAAATAAAGTAATTTTTTTTAAATTTAAGTGTTCATATAAAATGATTTTATTTCAAAACAAAGTTGAAAAACTAAAAATTGAAATTGAAAAAATTAAAATACTCAAAAAACTGTGCCTCCAAGAACTATCCAAAGGTAAGAAGCTGTATTTCACTTGCTATGTTTATTACAGGATAATATATGAAGATACTGTTAGCGCAACAGTAACTGGTACTGGCTAGTTAAGGAAGATCGGGAGAATTGTGGCCTTGAAAACAATTCACTCTTCAGGGAAAAGCCTCTGCAAATGGCTTTTTTTCTAAGTGCAAGTAAAGTTATTTCCCATAAAAGATATAAAACTATGATAGCCTTGCATTCATCTTGGTTTTTAAATCCATAAACAACTTGAAAGGCTTATGTGTTACTATCTTGAGACTGTATTGAGTTTTAAATTGTGTTTTTATTGTGTGAATTCCTGTAGGATGCAGTTCTTCATAAATACTACTCAACTTAGTGTATATTATTCTTTAAATATGAATTTTAGCTATTCAATCAACACAGAGTAAAGTAGGAGGGGCAAAGTCATCATAATTATGAAATTTCTGAGAATTCCTGAGATACTGATTTATTATTGTCCCTGAGTCTCAGAGAGCAACATGCCAGGAATTTGAACACCCTGAGAAACTTGTGCAGCAACTGTGGAAATCAGTGGAAATCCCCCCAAGAATGAAAACAGAACCACCCTGTCATCTGTCTACAGGACTAGGCCAGCCCACCACAGAGCTATCTGTACATCCATGCTTAAAGCTATCCTATGACAGTAGCCAGGAAACGGAAGCAGCCCTGATGTCCATCGATGAATGAATTAATAAAGAAAATGCAATAAACAGGCTAGATGACCCGGAGACCTAGGACTGAACCAAACATGACCGGAAGGGGAAAAATATCAATGTAATGATGTCTAACAATATTCTGCTACACACACAAATTGGTGCCTAGTCCAATTGTCATCAGAGAGGCTTCATCCAGCAACTGATAGAAACAGGTGAAGACCCACAGCCAAACATTAGGTAGAACTCAGGAAATCCTGCAGAAGAGGGAGATAAAGGATTATAGGAGCCAGAGGGGTCAAGGACACCACAAGAAAACTCACAGAATCAATTAATCTGGGCTCATGGGGGCTCACAGAGACTGAACCAACAAGCAGAGAGGCTGCATGGGACTGACTTAGGCCCTCTGCATATATGTTACGGTTGTGTAGCTTGGTCTCCTGTGGGACTTCTAACAGTGGGAACAGGGGCTGTGTCCAACTCTTTGACTTTTGGGACTCTTCTCCTCACACTGGGCTGCCTTGCTCAGCCTTAATACATGGGGAGGTGCACAGTCTGTCTGCAACTTGATATGCTATGTTTTGTTGGTACTTACGGGAGAACTAACTTTTTCTAAACAGAAACTGAGGAAGAGTGGACCAGGGGTGGGAGCAGAGGGGAGCTGGGGGTGAGACTGGGAGGAGAAGAGGGGGGAAATTGTAATCAAGATGTAAAATAAATAAATCTTTAAAAAAAGAAAAAAATACTAGCCTAAGCCATTTGGCTGTTTTTTAAAAAAGAAAATGTGGTACGTAGATATACACAAGGAAATTTTACATAAAGAAAAATAAAATCATGACATCTTCAGAAAATAGATGCAAATGGAATTATGTTATGTGAAATAAGCCAGACTCAGAGACAAATATCATGTTGTTTCTCATACAAGTTTAGATTATACACATATGCATAGCTATATCTTTACGTCTGTATTTGCAGGACATGACTGGAGAAGGAACCATAACAGGGGAAGAGGAGACCCTAAGGGGTGGGGACATCAGAAGACATGTGGTAAGAGGGTACTAACGGGAGGAAGGGCAGAGAGGAGGGCAACGGGGAGGAGCACACAGCAGAGTACGATACACACATTTCAAGAGGCCACAACGGAACCTCTTGTTCTATGTGTCGTCCTAAATAATAACTTCTGACAACAGCCGCCATTTAAAAGCTGAAACTGTGTCTGGTGTGTGGAGTTAGCGTGTTGTGATTAGGAGGGAATGAAAACATCATTTCTTTACATACATAAAACAAAAACACTCACTTGATTCTACCGTCATCTGAAGCAGACTATCGATGACATTGGACAAGAGCCCTTTACTGGATATCCTCAAGTGTCTTAGTATCACCGGAACAGCTTGGTACTCCAAAAATAAGGTCTTTCCTTCATCTGTCTTCAAGTCCAAACAAAGGGAGTCAAATGCTTGAGCCAGGTAGTCAGCTAAAAGTAACACAAACAACGGCCTATGTATCAGTTATTAAATCAGAAACACAAGGTTAAACAAAAAGAACCACCACTTTAATAAAATAAAAATGTAAAAAAAAATTAAATGACAAGAAATCACAAACTAAATTTAGATTCAGCCCCTCACTTGTTTGATAGAACTCAATGGGGAAGGAGAGAGAAAAGGCAGTCCAATTACGATGGGGTAAATTCATTTAGTGTTCACATTTTTCTAATAAAATAATCAGTCCCATTTTGTTTTTTATACTAAGAAAGAAAATTGGTGATTAATATTAAATAGCACAGTAGCATATATTTCCATAGTTGGTTGTAATTACTACATTTTCCCACAAACTTAAGCAGAACCATATTTGTATCTTTAAAGAAGCTTCTAAGATCATGTGTCTTATAGCTGACTTCCAAATGCTTCCTGTTTGTAATTGTAACTGTATACAAATTTGCTCAGTGAGTTTTAAGCAAGGATTTCTGTCTCCTACTACAGAGCAAATATATCATTCAAAGCCTGGGCTAAGCTCCAGTCCACAACATTTGGTGACCCCCCCCCCTGCCATTATTATGAACGGCAGCATGATTTTACCAAGACCAGCACTAGAATAGCACTTTGAGATCAGAGTCCTTAACCCTTTAAATGCTCCACATGTGACCGGGGAGCCACTAAATCGAGAAAAGCGCTAATTAGAATCAATGCACGTAAAATATCAGAGATTTCTATTATTGCATTTGGGTCATTACATTGACTCAGCAGATGTCCCCATTATGACGTTTACAATAGTTTTACACTGTTTTTAAATATGTAAAGTTTATTTTCTAAAATGTTCCTTCAGTAGATGATTCTAAGAAATCATCTACTTGCATAACACTGAGTTACCTTTTTTTAAAAAAAGAAAATAATATTTCTATTTGAAGAAGGCTTAACAGAGTGTCTTGGACCTGTGGTGGGATCAGTCTTTCATAAAGCACACAGAGGTAAGTAGATCACTGTGAGTTCCAAGCCAGGTGGGGCAGGTGGAGCTACATAGCCAGACCCTGTAAAAAAAAAAAAAAAAAAAAAAAAAAAAAAAGGGTGTCTTGGCCCCAGATTCATATGGCCCCAAATGGAACATGGTGCCAGGTATGAGAGAGATAGCTCCCTGAGTTGTTGGTTGGAGGTGGAAGGGGCTGGAGACCACTGGTCCAGGCTACTGTCCTTGCTCTTAGCTGCCCCTCAGAACTAGAAGACAAGACAGACCCTAAGGCTGAAGACAATACACTTCCGCAGCAGAAAGTGGAGAACGCAAGCTGGCCCCAAGGCTTCCTTGCTGGCTTTCTCAGGACTGGAAAGTGCCACTCAGGCTGCTGGAGGAGAAATATCAATCTTAAGCGCTGTGAGACTTATGAGCTACAGTACCAACCTGCCAGGCAGGCTGTGCCCACTGGAGCAACAATGGCAGGACTATTATGCTCTTGGGAAGTCCAGTTCCCAGCTCCCATGTCGGGTGGCTCACGACCACCTGCAACTCCAGTTTCATGGGATCTGACACCTCTGGCTCTCACACACATACACTCTCACACAGACACATACATAAAATTAAAAATAATAAAAGTAGCCGGGCAGTGGTGGCACATGCCTTTAATCCAACACTCAGGAGGCAGAGGCAGGTGGCTCTCTGAGTTCAAGACCAGCCTGGTCTACAGAGTGAGTTTCAAGACAGGACAGCCAGGACTATACAGAGAAACCCGGTCTCAAAAACCAAATAATGATAATAAAACTTTAAAATATGTAAGGAAGAATTGTGAGAAATTCTAATCTGTATCCATTTATAGTACTTTATTTTTATTTCTTAAAGAGTTTAGTTCAAAGAACACTAATACCACTTTACTTACTTTTTTTACTTTAAGTAAAAACAACGACAACAACAAAACCCTCTGCAAACAAACGCATATTAAGCAAAGTTGCAAGTGCTGTTCAGGTGTGCCTGACTATCAACTTCATGTGTGCATGTGTTGGCCTGTTGATGTGCCTGCTGAGGACACTGATGTTAGGTGTCTTTCCTTATTTTTGAAATTAAAATATAATTACATCATTTTCCCTTTCTCATTCCTTCCTCCACCCCTGCCTATGTACAACCTTGCTATCAATTCATGGCCTCTTTTTCTTAAACTGTTTTGAGCCAGGGTCTCTCACTGGACTTGAATCTCGACATGCTGGCCAGAGGGGGCAGTGAGTCCAGGCGCTGCACGTGTCTCAGTGCTGGGGTTAGAGATGGGTACTGCTATGCCTGGCTTCCACAGTGATGTAAGAGACCTACTCTCAGGTCCTTTGCGTGCCCAGCAGATATATAAGCCACCAAATCACCTCCCTGGCCAAAACTTTTTTAAAAAGCAACGATACAGATAGAATAGACAAATCCTGACCTCTTCACAGGAACAAGTTTTACAACAGTGCCCCCTACTGTATTTGAAATTACTTGCAACAGCTCACATGGTTAAGTGGATTGCCTGTTGCAGGGTTGTTGAGAAAGGGTTTTCTTACTGTATAAGCTCTGCCTAGCGTGGAACATCACGTGTAGGCCAAACTAGCTTAAGTTTGCCTTAGTTCTCTTCCCTTGGCTTCCCTAGTGATAATTACACGTGCTCCATCCTGCCTCCTGCTTTGTGTACTTTTTTTTTTTAATTTTTAATTTACAAGCTTAAAAGGTTATCCTCTATCCCCACCCCCAGTCTCTCTCCCCGTCTGTCTCTCTCTAATCTTACTGATCTTTTTGCTTATAGATTATGGTTTCCTATTTTGTATTTTTATAGGTTTTGTATGTGTGTGTGTATTTGTGTTTCTTACGTTTTTTTTCTTTTTTCAAATTCTGGTTAGTTTTGTCTGTTTGTTTTCTAAAAAAAAAAAAACAAGCATGGAATGGGATGAGTGGGGAGTGGGAAGAATCTTAGAGGAGGAGGTAAGAAAGGAGAGATCACGATCAGAATATAGTATATGAAAAAATGTTTTCAATTTTTAAAAATGCCGGAAAGAGTTGTTCCTTGACAGTCACAGTAGAAAAATAGCATTTGATTATTTTTTCTAAAGTGGCTTTACCTTGTTAATATGTGGGGAGCTGAGGGATTATGCGTGAGTGTGGGTGCCTGCAGAGGCCAGAAAGTGTGCGATCCTCTGGAACTGGAGTCACAGGGCTGTGAGCTACTCGACAAGGCTGCTGCGAGCCAATCTGGTCCTCTGCTAGAGCAGCAAGTGCTCTTAACCACTGAGTACCCATAGAGCGGCCTTAGCCTTACAGAGATCAATCAAAGGCTTTCAAACATCTCAGTTAGCCACCGCATCAAAACTAGCGAGAGCCAGAGTTAGCTCACTGGTTAATAGCAGAATCTGTGCTACACGGAGCATGGGAGGCAGGCTGGCATAAGATGCCTCTATGGGGGGCTGGCAGTCAGCCCTAGAATCAGTCACCACCAAAAGACGAGGCTCCCTGAAGGCTGCTTGGATCTGGCCAGTGAAAGTCCCAGGAGGAAAGCCACCAGCAACGGGAGTGGCTCCTGTGGCGGAGCACACATCCGCATGTCTTGCTGGCCAGGGCTCCTGAGAGGATGACGAAAGCATCCACAGGCAAAGACAGCTCAAGGCGCAACCAACTTCTCCCAGGGCCTCTTCAGATTTGTGCTGCAGAGACCATCACTTCCCTTTGGATGCCCCATCTGGAGATCAAGGTCGGTGCCATCTAAACTGGGCTCCTGTGGCAGGAATCAGGACATCCACTTCCTTCATCTGCAGAACATCACGGGCTCTGGACATTGTGTGCATGTCCCTTTATTTACAATGGGAAGTCAAAAACAACACTGTATGGACCTGCCCTTGGCAGCATGATAGGCAATTCTAACTATTTTACAAAGAGAACATGAAGTTGAAAGGGAGGGGGGGTTCAGAAGAGGTGAGGGTAGGGCGATGGAGAAAGGGGATGAGAGGAGGATATGATCAAGGTACGTTTTATACATGTATGAAAGTTTTAAGGAATTTTATAAATTCAAGAAAAGGATAAACATACGGATGTGTTTAAAAACAGAGGAAGCTGTAAAAGCCATGAACTAGGCAGTTAACTACACGCCTCCTGGAGCAGGACACGCCTTTTATTCATGACTACTAGCATCACCATCAATAGGTGACCCAAATATACGCCCATGGGGCTACAACTCCAATGTTGGCAAAGATGCCAACATACATACTAAAGACAGCTTCTTCAACCAATGTGCCCCAAAACTGGCCCATTTCTTCCATATCCGTATATAGAAGAATGAAATTCCATCTTTTTCTCTCATCCTGTAACAAAAATCAACTCCAAATGAAAGACCTTAATGCAAGCCCCAAAACTCAAACTGTGAGATAAGAAGGTAGATCAAACACTTCAAGATGTAGGCATGGGCAACAACTTTTGGAAAAGGACGCCAGCTGCTCAGGAAATAATGCCAACAGCTGAGAAACGCAATTTCACTACTTCAAAGGTGTCTGCATAGTAAGCCCGCAAAGATTCCTATTGAATGGGAAGAGCCTTCAACCGCACACCTCACAGAGGATATCTACAAAGAACTCGACACCTCAAAAACGAAGCTACAAAAAATCAAAAAATCCAGTCAAAAAAATGGGCTAAAGAAAAGAACAGTCAGTTCTCAAAAAAGATGAAACCTAAATGGTCAAAAACATGAAAAAAATATTCAATTTTACTAGCCATCAAAGAAATGCAAATTAGAACTACAAGGAGATTCCCTCCTACCCTAGCCAGAATGGCAATCCTTAAGGAAACAACCGTAGTACTTGGCAGTGGTGGCACACACCTTTAATCCCAGCACTCAGGAGGCAGAGGCAGGTGGCTCTCTGAGTTCAGGGCCAGCCTGGCCTACAGAGTGTGTTCCAGGCCAGCCAGGGACACATGGAGAAAATCTGTCTATGTTTTCTTCCTGAAGTTTATAGTTCTAGCTTTTCAGTTTCAGTTTGTGTGCTATTTTAAGGTTTTTGTTGTATGTGAAGGCAGAAGGTCGTTTCCCACCCCTCCCGGCCACCGTCCACAGATGACATACTTCACTCTAGGCCGTCTTCAGAAAGGGCTGTCCCTGGCCATACTGAGCCGTGTGGGCAACTGGCTGGAAGTAAGCTGCCATAATGTGCAGGTCTGTTTCAGATGATCCACTCTGTCCCACTGAGTCTGGCTCTTCACCAATACCATACTCTTTTGAAGTCAGGTAGAATAAAACAAATCTGTGCTAAAGGACTCTAAACCCAAAAGGTTTCTGTATGAACTTTGAAATCTGCTTATCAGTTTCTAACTAAGAACTTAACATCATTCTGACCACTAGGAAGCCACAGTCACCATTTGGAAAGAACTGTCACCTTGGCACCAATCTTCCTGGGCAGTGGTGGTGTGCACCTTTAACTCTAACACTTGGGAGGCAGAGGCAGGTGGATTTCTGTGCGCTCAAGTCCAGCCTGGTCTACAGAGAGCATTCCAGAAAGAGAGGGCTACACAGACAAACCCTGTCTCAAAAAACAAGAACAAAATCCACTAAACTTCCTGACCCATGAACAAAGTGTGTCTGCCTAGAGTGTCGTCTACATGTTTGACCTTCGGTTTCCTCCACAGTTTTATAGTTTCAGTGTACAATCTACCTCATTTGATATCTTTTGTCTCTCACATGTTTATAAACACTTCATTATTTTTGTTGTTGTTCTAGAAACTTTCCACTGAATACGTGGTATAACTCCCAAATAAAACCATCTGTGGCTGTAATTTTCCTGGAGGGAAACTTTGCAACTACAAATTCAACTTCTATGCAGACATGGGAACTTTCAGGCGGCCGGGGTGCTGGGGACGCAGCCCCGCTGCTCCTATTTCAACACAAAGGCGCACATAGAAATGTGATCTAAGAAAAGCAACAAAAGCAACAAAAGCAGGGCATGAAGGACCCTTCAATCCCAACACCCAGGAAGCAGAGGCCAGCCCGGTCTACATAGTGAGTTCCAGGACAGCCAGGGCTACACAGAGAAACCCTGTCTCTACACAACAACAGATCAACAAGGCAAGTCTTGAGAGTTTACTGTCTTTTTTTTATATTTATTTATTTATTTATTTATTTATTTATTTATTTACTTATTATGTATACAATGTTCTGTCTGTGTGTATGCCTGCAGGCCAGAAGAGGGCACCAGACCCCATTACAGATGGTTGTGAGCCACCATGTGGTTGCCGGGAATTGAACTCAGGACCTTTGGAAGAGCAGGCAATGCTCTTAACCGCTGAGCCATCTCTCCAGCCCCCGAGAGTTTACTGTCTTAAAGTCGGCAATTACAAGGAATTGTTTTCAAAATGTGCCGCTATTACAAAATAACTCAAAATCTCATTCTGAAAAGGTTGAACATACTTGACTATAAAAAGATTGCTTTATTATATAATATTCTCTCATAAATGTTTAACGAACGCTACTCAGTGAGCACTCTAGAAGCTTACCTTGAGTGACTGTTTTAAGGACAATCAGGGTTGATAAAAACCTCAGTGACAAGTTGGAGCTCTTGAAGAACGCTGCTGTCTTTGGTTTGTTCTCCACAAAATGCTCGACAGAATTATCCTGGGTTCCTTTAATGGCCACTCCTTTAAATATGTCTTCACCCAGTCTCCTCAATGTTGACGTCATAGCTGAATGCTGTTAAATATATACACAATCATCTTTTTAAATACTTGATCAAATGTAAGCACTAAAGCAAATATTTACGAAAATGGACTTGAAAATATGCAAAATTAGAATTAAAACTGTATAATTAACTTTTAAAAACCAAGTGTGAACTTCTTTTCTTGAAATGTTTTCCTAAGAAACTAAGATCAGGTTAAATCTGGCATAGAGAAATGTCAAAAGAAGAGAGCTGGACTCTGAGTTCACCGCTTTCCCTGTTGGGAGCCAGGCCAACCCAGGGTTTTCTCAGAGGTCCCGACAAAAGGATGAAGTCAGCAGGAAGCTCACTAAGCAATGCTCACAGAGGGAACAGAGGGCATCTCCAGTGTAGCACAGACTGAGCACACAGTGGCCTGGAGACCAAGGCCCTGCCTCAGCCCCAGACCAGACCTTGCCTAGACTGCCCCTGGGCAAGGATGCAGAAGGACTTGCTTCTCCATGTTTTCAGTTCAGTCTCACTGTAACTACCCCCAAGAAGAAAATACTGGGTCAGGACCATGGAGAAGTCTCACAGAATAAATTTCGACTAGAAAATGGACAAAACAGAAATAAAGGTATAGAGTAAGGTATTTCTACATGGGCTCTGATGTCTTCCACAGACTTTTCATGACTCGAACAAAAAGGAAACCATTTCAAACTACTAAAAAGGAGAATGCTTAAGCAAGACTTAGAAATAACTTAAAAGTTTCTATGTTGAGATCTAATTCTTCCAGCTTTTCTCGCTGATGTTCATAATGATTTTCCACATCTTCACGAGGATTTGTAAATTGATTCTAAGCTCAGCACTGATACTGCAATATGGATTTTGCACATTTGTACACACAAAACTAGAAACAGATATTCTGAGATTTGGGGCATCAAATGATTGGGCAGTGAGTGGCATGAACAATGCAATCAGATTTAAATGTATTGTACAAAAGATTTTAGTATCCCTGAGGAAAAGTAGGTATTTTTAATAGCATGTGGAATGTTTCTATTTTCAAGTCTAAAATAATTAAAACTTGCATCATTCAAAAAATTTTTAAAGCTGAGCAGTGGTGGCATATCCTTTAATCTCAGCACTCACAAGGCAGAGGCAGGTGGATCTCTGTGAGTTCAAGGCTAGTTTGGTCTCAAAGCAAGTTCCAGGACAGCCAGAGCTGTTATACAGAGAAACCCCGTCTCAAAAACAAATAAATAAATAAGAAAAGGAAAATTACATAATGAAAACAGGGCCCCTATACCAAGAAGGCACAATAATCCCAATGAAAAAAGCTGTAAAATGTGAAACAGGCTGGAGAGGTAGCCTGGCTGTTAAGAGCAATGCCTGTTCTTGTACAGGACCCAGATTTGGTTTCCAGCACCACATGGCAGCTCACAGCTGTCTCTAACTCCAGCTCCAGGGAGTCAGATGCCCTCTTCTGGTCTCCATGGGCACTGCATGTAAGTAGAGCATATGCACATCACACACATAAAAACTTTTAGGTTAATTCTTCAATGTGAGACAAAACCAGATGATAAGAGAGAAACACAAATGTACAGGCTTCAACACACTACCCTCAACTATTGAGAGTAGAACTAGACTAAGTATTGGTGAGGATACGGAACTTATAAAAACCACCAGTTAACATGTATAAAACACTCTGGTCAGCAACAGAACAACTTCAACAATACAGCCACATTAGCAAAACAAAAACAGAAAGAACTAAAACCAACTTCTAAATAACACACACAGCAGAGAGGAAGTTCCAAGGGAATTAGCACACTAGTAAGGAGATGTAAACAAAGGGCCTGGAGAGCTGGCACAGCCGTGTGAGCCTCTGCTGCTCTGCAGGACTGCAGTTCAGATCCCAGCACCTCAGCCAGGCAGCTCACAACTGCTTCTTTTTTTTTAATTGTTTTTTTTTTAATTGAGCTATATATTTTTCTCCACTCCCTTCTTTGCCCTCCCCCTACTAGTTCCCCATGCTCCCAATTTACTCAGGAGATCTTGTCTTTTTCTACTTCCCATGTATATTAGATCCATGTATGTCTCTCTTAGGGTCCTCTTTGTTGTTTAGCTTCTCTGGGATTGTGAATTGTAGGCTGGTTTTTCTTTGCTCTATGTTTAAAAGCACGAGAGCCTCGGATGAAACTCCAACACTCCCATCTGTAACCCCAGTACTGGAGGCTAGCAGCGGGAAACATGGGCAGTTCCTTGGGCACCACTAGACAGCCATTCCAACCAGTCAGTGAGCTCCAGATTCAGTGAGAGACCCTGTCTCAAAAAGGTAGAGGGCTTACAGGATCGCTCAGAGGAACATTTGTTCCACAAGCCTCATGACCTGGCCTGGAATTTACAGAAAGCTAGGAGAAAACCAAGTCCACAAAGCTGCCCTCTGACCTCCACACACGTGTTGTGGCACTCATGCCCACACACATACTTTGTGCAAACACACATATACAATAACGGTAAGTATTAAAAATATGTAAGGTAGAGTGACTGCGGGAGATACCTTATGTCTACCTGTCCTCTATATCTGTATCTACACACACACACAGAGAGAGAGAGAGAGAGAGAGAGAGAGAGAAGCTGGCATGCACTGTCATCCCAGCACTCAAGAGGCTGAGGCAGGAGACCTGTAAACTAAGGCCAGGCTAGGCTACACAGTAAGACTAGTAAGACACTGTGTCAATCCAAACATTAGCACATACACAAAAGGACAAAGAGTCTTAAATCGATAATCTAAATTTTCATTTCAGTAACCTAGAAACAAGAGACTCACAAAATAAAGTAGTAGACGGAAATAAAGAAGAAATTAATTAAACTGAAAATGAAATGGAGAAAGTAAGTAAAACCAAAAAAAAAAAAAGACTCTTTAAAGGATCAATAAAAAACTGTTTAGGAAAAGCAACCAAAAGTAAGGAAAAAAACAAGCCCACAGATTCTCCACATTGCTGAGGGACATCAGAGAGAAGGCCACTTTAAAAGCAGTCACCTTGCAGCAGCTGATCTCAAATAGCCAAATGCACTGCGCCTGTTTCCATTTCATCCTTACATTCCACACACTAGATGTACAGATCTGTCAACAAGACAAAGCGGTTCATTTCCTCACACAGCACAAACTACTAAAACTCTCAGCAACCTCTCCAGCACCATGTCTGCCTTCGCTACCATGCTTCTCACCATGACAATAATGGATTAAACCTCTGAACTGTAAGCCAGCCCCAAATAAATGTTTTTCTTTATAAGAGTTACCATGATCATGGTGTCTCTTCAGAGCAATGGAAACCCAAACTAAGACACCACCTAAAAAATTCTTAAGAAATATAAAGGATGAGATGATTTCAATTTTTATAAATCAAATAGATATAAAACCAGACGAGGCTTTTTAATTTTGGCTTGTTGGTTTGTTTGTTTGGTTTTGTTTTGTTTTGTTTTTTTGAGACAGGGTTTCTCTGTAGCTTTGGAGCCTGTCCTGGAACTAGCTCTTATATACCAAGTTGGTCTTGAACTCACAGAGATCCACCTGTCTCTGCCTCTCAAGTGCTGGGATTAAAGGTTTGTACTATCACCACATGGCTACCAGACAAGGTTTAAAACATAAAAACCAAAGACCAAGATCCCTTATTAATCAATTATATGTCTACATGAATGTAATTGATCCCCATAATCTCATAGGGAGTAGCACTATTTGGAGGTGTGGCTTTGTTGGAGTGGGTATGGCCTTGTTAGAGGAAGTGTGTCACTGTGGGGGCGGTTTTGAGGTCTCCTATGCTTAGGATACTGCCCAGTGTCTCAGACCATTTCCTACTGCCTGCAAGATGTAGGACTCTCAGCTACTTTTCCAGCACCATGTCTGCCTGCACACCGCCATGCTCCCCACCATGATGATAATGGACTGAACCTCCCTATTATAAGCCACCACCTCAACCTCAGTTAAATGTTGTCCTTTGTAAAAGTTGCCAAGGTCATGGTGTCTCTTCACAGCAATAGAAACTCTAAGACACATGCTATCACCATAAACATATACACATAAAAATTCAATACATAAAAATCACTCAAGAACTCAAATAGTTAAAAAAATTGAAAAAAGAGTCCACACATAAATTTTGTGAAAAAATTATACAATAATGCAAGAACACAAAGCTATGAGTGAAAAGGTGGTTACGATTCCTATGCTGAAAGACTCAGCACATGAGACTGGTACACAAGCTGAATACCGTTCCTATCAAAACCTTAGAATGGTATTTTATAGAGAAGATTGTTCTCAAATGAAAGCCAACAGGTTGCACACACATGGAACACTATTTATTTTTCTGTGAAACATAACCAAGAGAACCGACACTAAATAGAGTCTACTAGAAGATGAGTCAGTACCTGGGTTCCAGCATCCAGCTGCCTTAGAGACCAATATATAAACTTGACAAAAGGCTCATGCAGTTTGGCGTTCACAAATGGCATCCACTGGAGTTGCTCTGTCATCAGAGGCAAAAGCTGAAGGTGGTGGAAAACAAAAGCACCGCATATTTAGATATCTGAAACCAACGCCAAGCCACAGAGAAACCCTGTCTCGAAAAAAAAAAAAAAAAAAAAGAACTAAATGACTTTTAGGACTGGTCTATCCATTCTACAAAGAAGCCAGTTGAAATTTGGATAATACCCTGAATACGCAGATTAATTTGGAGTAGGGAACTGATATCTTTAAAAATATGTATGTTTATTATTTAGATATTTTGAATTTCTTTCAAAAATTTTACAGTTTTCATATTACATGTTTTATATCAAATTACGACATTGCTATTTACTGTATTTATCCTTTCATATGGCTATGCGAGCGTTCATTCCATCTTGGCAGATCCCCGTCAGTACCTCCTGTAGGACAGTGGTTAATTAGCCCCTCAGCTTTTATTTATCTGAGAGTCTTTGTTTCTCCATTATGACTGTCCAGTACTTTGTGCCAGCACCACTGGCTCACCAGGGTCTGCTGCAGGAGCTGCTACCATGCTCACAGAAGCGCCCTAGTAAGTGGCAATGTGTTTTTCTCGTGCTGTTTTAAGTCTATTGAGACTATTCATAAAGATAAAATGAATGTGAGTCAGATATGAGATAAGTAAATTATTAAATTAGTGTAAAATTTTTGGTTTTCTTTTTTCTTTCCTTTTCTATTCTTTTTGACGTAAGGTCTTACCATATTTCCCTGGTTTGTGTGAAAATTAATACGTAGCCTAGGCTAGACTCAGACTCAGATCCACCTGCCTCTGCCTCCTGGGTACAAGGATTAAAGGCGTGTGCTACCAGGCCCAGTTCAGATTTCATTTTTAAAATTATATTTGAGACAGTCTCATGAATTCCCTTCTTACTTTGAACTTCCTATAGAGACATAGTTTATATAGATGTTAAAAATTCTAAATAAAATGTGTCCTATTATAGGTCTAATAAAGTATCACAAAGTATGTATAAACAACACTTAGGTCTGATGGAGGCCTTAGCTGCTCAGGATTAAGATACCTGCCACCCTGTACGTGTTTCTGGAGGCCAAGGGGAAGATTCACTCCTTACTCATTCAAGCTCCAAGCAGAGCTCAGTTCTCTGCAGTTCTGGCATAGATCTACTGCAGATCTACGCTGACTGAGCAAAGGACGGTATCCAGCCCCCAGAACTGTCTCCTTCCCAGTGTGCGTTTCCCTCCTTGGTCCATCTTCAACACCAGCAATGATGCACTGAGTATTCAACCTATTCTTCTAACTATTCCTTCCCAGGTCAAAGACTCAATGTCCACTGGAAACCGGGAACCTCCCTGTTCCAAGGACAGCTGACGGGCAATTTTCACTCCTTTTCATTATGCACCAGAACATACTGACAGGTCCCAGAGGTCAGAATGGGAGCATTTTTGCAGCCATTAGTCTACATAGCACAAAAGAGGTTTTGAAGGACCCTGTAGCTAAAGATTTTTTTTTAAAGATGAATATAATTTACTCAAAATCCTGAACTACTTAATAACCATGAAATGATTCCTGAAAATAACAGACAAAACCTGTCCTTTTCTCTAAGTGTTTATAGAAAGTATCAAACTCTAAAGACATTTCATATTAGTTATAAATCTTGAGCACTGATATTAGCATTAGGAAATACTTTCCTTTGATGATGAGAATCCTAAAAGCAGAGATTTTACCCTTAGTCCAAAGAGAATTAACAACATAGAATTATTCCAAAAGGTTTCAAATCTACGGCTGTATGTAAAAAGAACTATTCACATCACTGAATCGATGGCAGTTTTGGCACTTTTAAGCATTTCATTAAGGTCATGTCTTTACTTTTAAAAAGTATATATTAATAAAACTACAAATACAATGCCAGTACCTAAGTCGACCCTGAATTTAATCTCCAACACCATCCAAAATTTAAAAAATTAAAGATGTACATACAGCAGCTAGCTAGATGATTCGGTGAAGAAGAGTACTTTCCGCTGCAGAGGACAAGGGTTTAGTTCCCAGAACCCCACGGTGGCCCACGACAGCCTGTAACGCCAGTTCTAGATCCCTGAGCACTGTATGCATTCAGCACACGCACATGTATATAGGCAAACATGCATACACATAAAACAAGCCTTTCCAATTCAGCATGAATTAATACTGAGGTCTGGGATGAATCAAGTTAAAAATTGTTGGTACAGACAATTTTCTAGCAAAAAAAAATGCTCCTAAGTCAAATATAGAAGCACATACTTATAATCCCAAAACAGGGAAGCAGTGACAAGCGGATCCTAAATTCAGCACCATCCTCAACTGCAGAGTGAATCTGAGGACAGCCAAAGTTACTGAGAACCTGCCTCACAAACAAAACACTTGCAGCATTTTTCACTTAGAAGCATGTCAGAAAGTTGGGGTTGGAGAAATGGCTCAGTGGTTAAGAGCACGTCTTGTCTCAGTGTTCTTGCTTTTGTAGAGGGCTGGGATTCAATTCCTAGCATCAGAGAGTGGTTCACAGTCATCTGTAACTCTAGTTCTAGAGCAGTGTTCTGACCTCTTCTGACTCTTCTGACCTCTGCAAGCTCCACATATGCATGTGGTGCACATACACACACGCAGGCAAAATACTCACATAAAATAAAATATATGAATCTAACTGAAGAATGAAAATACCAGAGCCAGTGAGGTGGCTTAGTGGGTAAAGGAGCTTGTCACCAACCCTGAGAACCTGAGCTCCACTCAGGTTGGGGTTCATAGAGTGGGAGGAGAGAACCGACTGCAGACAGTTGTCCTCTGACCTCCATTCCTGTACAGAGGTGGGTACTCCCCCAATTAAATAAACAAATGTAGCTTTTAAAAAATAAAACAAGTAAATAAAAATACCAAAAGGTTTTCCTTATTTAATCTTCATGTATTTTGAATTAACAACAAAACAAAACAAAACCTTGGGGCTGGAGAAACGACTCAGTGGTTAAAAGCACCCGGGTCATGTCTGAAATACTAACACTGGCTCCAGGGGATCCGACACCCTCTTCTGGCCTCCACAGACACCAGGCACACATGTGGCACTTACATGCATACACACAAAACATTTACACGGGTAAAATAAAAATAAGTGAATCTTCAACACCAACCTTTACACACTTCTCTTGAATGTCACTTCTCTGGGAAGGTTTGAATGATGGTTTTTCACCGTCCACACCAGGTTCTTCGAGCTCCACTTTGTTAAGATGGTGGTCTGATATCCAGTCCATGAAAATAGTTAACAGTTCATACACTTGTCCATTGAGTGCTGTCTGTTGATCAAACATTGAATCAAACATGACTGCAGTTCGAAACCCATACAAACTAAAAAGAAAGCCTTAAATTTGGTGGTTATAGAATAACTTACCTAAATTATTTTTAGACAAGTGTTTAGGTATTTACCTAAAATAAATTCCACGTCAAATATTGCCAACTGTATTAAAAACATTAAATGCCTGCTAAGACTTGTAAACTCATCATAATTAGAAAAATAAAAGTATACTTTGTTACTACAGTAAAAAAATTTCCAGTGGCTACATTATAGTGCCCCTAGACTATAATCCCAGCCCAGCACCAAACAAGTTGATGCAAACAAGTTTAAGGCTAAACTGGCCTTACACTGTGAGACCCTACCTCGAAACCAAGAAAAAAAAATTGTTTTGTTTTTTTGAGATAGGTTTTCTCTGTGTGGCTTGGTTGTCCTGAAACTCACTATGTAGACCACACTGACCTCGAACTCACAGATCTGCCTGTCTCTGCCTCCTGAGTACTGGGATTAAAGTCATGCGCCACCACACCCAGCTATTTTAAAATAATTGTCATTAAAATTATTTAAGCTTGATAACACAAAAATGTAAAAAAAAAACAATGGCTTTAATTCAACAGCATGAACCAGCCTGTCTTAAAAAAAGTCTAACAAAACAGACTTAATGATTCCCAAAACTAAAGAATTTCTATTGTAGGATTTTGTATTCTTCCTACAAAACTTGGGTTTTTTGCAATAATAACCTGATATTAACATGAGGTGTAACTTTCTTTTCCTAGAAACTCTATTCTCTGAAAGCCTATCAAAACGGGAGGAAAAACAGTAAGATTAGGTCTGGAATATAGCAAAAGTGTGACCTTTGCTTCGTCCCATAAAAAAATAAAAAAGCATTCAAACCCAAGCAGCAGGGCACACTTGTGAGGGATCATTTGAAGTTGGAAGACCCTCTGTAAGTCTGGGCCACACCTGGTGGCAGCCAAAATAAAAAGACATAGGACGGGAAGTTTTGCTTTGCGCCTGCTTGACCTCACTCTCTTGGCAAGTTCACTATCCTGTTATTGAGGCAATCCTTCGCTGGTATTAGACCCACTTCCACAGGTTCCGACGTAGACTGAAGACCAGCAGCTCCTAGACCAGCACAAGATCAAGACTGCTGCCTCGCAGACAGCAGACAGGACAACTATCAGCTTCTCAGCCTTCCATCGGAGACAGCCATGGTCGGACTCCTTGAATCACAGCCTACAAGCCACTCTATCCCGTATATCCCTTCATAGAATATACACATGTAGAATTCGAGACCAGCCTGGTCTACAGAGCTAGTTCCAGGACAGGCTCCAAAACCACAGAGAAACCCTGTCTCGGAAAACCAAAAAAAAAAAGAATATACACATGTGAATTCTCCTCCCAACCCCCACACTCTCTCTCAGAGAATCGCCAACAAAGAAAAAGAGCCGACCAGCCCAGTTCTGCATTCTTGGTGGCTGTGGCAGTTCCTCCCCTGAAGTTGGCAGCAGCCACGTCCTCATCTAATCATGCTAGCTCTTGACCAAAGCTGGGCACAAACCCAGCTTGTGGCAGACACAGCACCACCTGTTGCCTACACGATACAGAAGCTCCCTGCTTTAGTTCCCACATGTGACTTCTCCTGCCTCAATCTCTGGGACTGGAGAACTCAGCCAGGAGTTGCTTTGCTCAAATAAACTTATTCTTTAACTTTCCAATTCAGCTTGATCTGGCTTACTGTGTGGGCTGAGAAACTTATTATCACAATACAGAAAACCTATTAAGGCCAGGTGGTGGCGGCGCACGCCTTTAATCCCAGCACATGGGAGGCAGAGGCAGGCAGATCTCTGTGAGTTTGAGGCTACCCCTGGTCTATAGAGTAAGTTCCTGGACAGGTTCCAAAGCAACACAACGAAACCCTGTCTTGAAAAACTAACAAAAAAAAAAAAGAAAGAAAGAAAGAAAGAAAGAGTAAGAATTAAGATGTTTCTCTATAAAATAATTAAGATGAATTCTTTCAAAACAAAACAAAATATATATTTTTACTTAAAATAGAAAGTGAAATGATTAAAGGTTAAAAGAAAATTTCTTGGCTCTCTATTAGAGGAATTTTAATATCATACCTTGAAAGGTTTAGAAACTGGTACTTTTTCTTGTTTTAAACTTTTCACTTCTTGAGCAGCGTGGGATTCTCCTTTCAGTCTCTGTACTGTCATAAACTCATACTTCCTCTGCCAATGCACATAGTCATGAATTAGAAAAAGCAAGCAAATCACTGAAAATTTCAAGCCAGGGCTAAAGAGATGGCTCAGTGATTAAGAGCACTAGCTGCTCTTTCAAAGGAGCTGGGTGCAATTCCCAGCAACTACATGGTGGCCCACAGCCATCTCTAACTTCAGTTCCAGGGGATACAATGCCCCCTTCTGACTCTCATGGGCACAGGCATAGTGCACATACCTGCAGACAACACTGACACACACTGTGAGGACCTGACTTTGCAAACTCCATTTTAAAGAAGGGGCTCTATCTTAAGCCATATAATGAGGTGGGGGTGGGAAATCACAGCTCCAGAAATGTGCAGTGATGGCAGAAATTTAAACAGATACCCTAAAAATAGTTAATTAGAGAGACAGGGACAGATGTTCTTGGGAGGCATCCTGTCCTTGAAAATACCTTGTCAGTAATTTATGGCTCTTAGGTTTTCATGCCCAAAAACTGACCAAGGTTTCAGAAACTACCTTACCCTATGCCTTCCTTACCCAATCCCAAAACATCAGGACATGAACTCCCCTGATTACAGTGTTTCCCCTTTAAAAGTTCTGCCTTCCCAGGGCTCCCTGCCATAATCTCTGCATCCACCTTGCCGGGGTGCTGGAAAGGTGTTGGTCCAAACTTGAGTTTAAATTAAAAACCCTCATGTAATCTGCACCGGAAATCCAGCTCCATGCATTCATTTGGGGACCAGGAACTTGGGCATAACAACATAAAATATTTAACTAATTTAAAAATTATAACGGGGACTAGAGAGGTGCCTCACAGTTAAGAGAAGGTACTGCTCTTAGAAGACCAGACATCAGTTAGGCAGATCACAGCTGCCTGCAATTCTCACAGCTGCAGAAGCTCAATGCCCTCTTCTGGTCTCTGTGGGGCAGCCACACACACACAGCACATACTCACTCTAAAAAAAAAATTATAAAAACAATAACTCAGAAAACAAGCAGGCAACTTACCTGTAGGTTATCTAGACGAGCTTGAACCCTTTTGGCCTGAATCTCCATCTTCCTGTTTTCTTCACTTACTTCATTTAGCTAAGGAAGGAGAAAATTACACATTTCAGTAGACATTGTAAACTATTTTGATATGAAGGATTTCTCAATGTATTATGTAATCTTTCCAAACACTTAACTGAGCAGTGTAACAAAAAAGCCAAAAAAATTCCCATTTCACTCTAGAACATTAACAGTACCTAGGAAATTTTACATTTTATAAAAAAATTGCAAAACTCCTGAGAAGGCCGGTAACGACTGTCAACAATCTGCAGTCGTAGACTACAGAAAAGCTCTCTGCTTGAGTACAGACGCAAGGTCAGCCTCCAGCTCCTGCCACGTGGCTTTCCCACCCTGACTCCAGGAGCGCCTTCCTGAACTTTGAGACGTAGCCTTTGCTGGGTATTTCAGCACAGCAAGAGGAGAGCAACAAGGATGATGCTAGGGTCTGAAAAGCCTGATGGGATATGCTCTGGAAGAAAATGCACTGGGAGACCAACAAGCAGTCCCCGCCTACACCTCATTCTCTTCCTGCTACCTGTTGATGAAGATGCAGAACTCTCAGCTACCTCTCTAGTACCGTGTATGCCTCCATGACACATACTTCCCGCCATGAAAATAACAGAATAAACCTCTGAACTGTAAGCCACCCCCAATTAACTGTATTCATTTACAAGAGTTACTGTGGTCATGGTGTCTCTTCACAGCAATAAAAACCTAAGACATTGGATATTCTACCTGTATGATGTCTGGGCACCATAGGCATGCAGTGCCTGGAGGGCATCAGATTCTCTAAAACTAGAGTTACAGACAGTTGTGAACCTCCCTGTGGGTGCTAGGAGCTGAACCCAGTCCTCTGGAAGAGTAGTCAGGGCTTATAACCACTACGCCATCTCTCCAGTCCCTGTGCTTGTTGTCAATCTAGTAAAGCTCTTTTATTTTCATTTTTTAAACTGTCAAATATATCAGCTATTTGTCAAAACAGATGAAAAAGAAGCAAGGATTTAAGTATTTTATGTTTACAAGAATCTTACAATAAAGCTAAGAAATTTAATAAAATTCTAGCTGAAATGATGTAAGACTGACTTAAATTTCTTAAACACAAGCCTTAAGTCTTAGCATCTAATACACATGAAGTAGGTCTTACCTGTTTTCTTAGGTTATCATTCAGTTCTCTCAGCGCATCAAATGAGGACCTCATTCTCTTGTTCTCTTTATTCTTTTCCTTAAGAACGTCTGTCAAGTGTTCGACTTCTGTGCTGTGTTGCTAAAAGAGGGGGAAATCTGATCTAAATCTTAAGGCCCACCAAGCCCAAGACCCTGAGTTAAATCCCCACAAAAATCATTAAAAAATAAATGCTACTGAACATAAGTTAACTAAAAAAACAGAAATCCTTCTATCATAAAAACTTTAATCAATGTATTTAAGCATAGGTGAAAGGTAGTGTGTATGTATGTGTGTGTAGTATGACTATGTATGTAACTATGTATCTATATCTACATATAGATATATAGATATATATGCCTAACTCTAACCAAGAAATTAAAAGGCTTGTATAATAAATATTTTAAGACAATGAAGAAAGTAATTGAAGAAGATATCAGAGGATGGAAAGAGCTCCAATGTTCATGGATTAGTAGGTTTAATATTATGAAAATGGCCATCCTACCAAAAGCAATCTACAGATTAAATGCAATCTGCAATCCTCATCAAAATTCCAATTCTTCACAGAAATTTTTTAAAAAGGAATCTTCATATGGAAACACAAATATCCACCATAGCTTTGGTGATATTTTGTTTTTGTTTTAACAAATAAATCTTGCCTGAAGATCAGAGTGCAGAGCTAAACCACTTAGAGGCCAAGCAGTGGTGCACACCTTTAATCCCAGAACTCGGGGAGACAGAGGCTGACAGATCTCTGTTAGTTCAATGATCCCCTAGGCTACATGAAATTGATTCACTATAAAAGAGAAACAGAGGGGGCTGGAGAGATGGCTCAGAGGTTAAGAGCACTGGCTGCTCTTCCAGAGGTCCTGAGTTCAATTTCCAGCAACCACATCGTGGCTCACAACCATCTGTACTGAAATCTGGTGCCCTCCTCTGGCATGCGGGCATACATCGAGGCAGAATGTTGTATACATAATAAATAAATCTTTAAAAAAAGAGAGAGAGAGAGAGAGAGAGAGAGAGAGAGAGAAACAGAGCTCACACAAAGGTGATCCAGCACTTGGGACCCCATGCCTTTAATCCCAGAACTAGGGAGGTCGAGACAGGAGTGATATGGCTGGGTGGAGAGAGGAATAGAAGGCAGGAGGAAACAGGAGCTCGAAGAGGCTGTCTGAGGATGCAGGATGAAGAGGCTGTCTGAGGATGCAGGATGAAGAGGCTGTCTGAGGATGCAGGATGAAGAGGCTGTCTGAGGATGCAGGATGAAGAGGCTGTCTGAGGACAGGGTCGCCCCTTTGGTCTGAGCATTGGTAGAGGTAAGAACTCTTGTCGCTGGCCGCACTGCTTCTCTGATCCTTCAGCTTTCACCCCTAATATCTGACTCCAAGTTTTTATTATTAGGGACAATTAGAATTCGTGCTACACGTAACTAAAACAATCCTGAATAATAAGAAAACTGCTGAAGGTATCATCACCTCTGAATTCAAGTAATACTACAGAGCTATCATAATAATAATAATAATAAGCCGGGCGATGGTGGCGCATGCCTTTAATCCCAGCACTCGGGAGGCAGAGGCAGGCGGATCTCTGTGAGTTCAAGACCAGCCTGGTCTACAGAGCTAGTTCCAGGACAGGCTCCAAAGCCACAGAGAAACCCTGTCTCGAAAAACCAAATAATAATAATAATAATAATAATAATAATAATAATAAAAGCATAGTGCTGGCATAAAAACAAACTCATTGATTAATGTAATCAAATTGAAGACCCATACATAAGTTTGAGTATACATGAGATCTCAATGACACACTTACTCCAACAAGGCCACACCCACTGCAATAAAACTACACCTCCTAACAGTGCCACTCCCTTTGGGAGCCATTTTCTTCAAACCACCACACCACTCTTGGGCATTGTGCTGACTACTTTTAGGTCAATTCGACACAATCTAGAGTCATCAGAAAGGAGGACGCCTCACCTAAGAAAATGCTTCTCTAAGACCAGGCTGTAAGAAAACCTGTAGGGCATTTTCTTAATTAGCGACTGATGGGGGAGAGCCAAGCCTACCGAGGGTAGTGGTTCTGGGTCCATAAGAAAAGCAGGCTGAGAAATCAGTAAGGAGCACTCCTCCACAGTCTCTCTATGCACTCCTCCCCACAGGTTCCTGCGCTGACTGAGTTCTTGTCATGACTTCCTTTGATAATGAACTCTGATGTGGAAGTATAAGTCAAATAAACCCTTTCCTTCTCAAGTTGCTTTGGTCATGGTGTTTCATCACAGCAAAAGTAACTCTAAGAAGGGCACATACCCAAAGAGCTCAACATCCCACGACAGAGATGCTAGCTCAACCATGTTCATTGCTGCTCTATTCATAACAGCATAAATGGCCATTAACAGATGAATAGATAACGAAATAACAGCATAAATGGCCATTAACAGTTGAATAGATAACGAAAATGTAGTACATTTACATAGTTCTTAGTATTTCTCAGCTGTTAAAAAAATGAAATCAGGAAGCTCACAGGTAAATGGATAGAGTTGGAAAAATCATTGCGACTGAGTAAGGCAACCCGGACCCAAAGAGATAAATGTGGTGTGTATTCTCTTATACATGGATGTTAAGTTTTAAGCCTTCAATGGGCATGTTACAATCTGTACAACCACAAAAGTTAAGGAATTAGGGGGAAGAGAAGGAACTCCTAAGGAAGATAAAATAGAATGTATAGTTAGGGAAAGACAGGGAAGAAGGAGGGGACTGGAATGGGAGAAATAAACAGAGAGGGTAAGAGAAGGGTAAAGGAAGGAATCCAGAGAGGGACAACTAACCCTAAGGGCCATTTAAGAGGTCATACAGAAACCTACTACAATACAAGCTTCTTAAAATATATACATATATAAATGAGAACACAAAACAATGGGGGAAACAAAGCCCCAACTAGACATCTCTCACCACCAAGGGAACCTCCAGTGCCAGAAACAGGTTACATCTAACTAAGTTCTTGGCCAAAGGGACCCCATGGAAGCCCAAAACAACCCAGGATATTGCCAAAGCTATTGATTGCTCTCCACAGACAGACAGAAAGGCTCTACTGCTAAAGACAACACAAATTTCACTGAACACACAGAAGTCATGCTAGTTCCTAACTAGAGCTTCACCCCTACTGACCGGTGTTCATGGTACGAGAAGGCACTTTGCACGCTACCAGAGGACAGAGGTAAATACCAATCAAACTACCATCCCTTTAATCCACAATGGTATCCTGTCTACATGATATGCTGGCACAATAAAGGCACAAAATTTGTGGGTGTAACTAACCACTATCTGACTGGATTTAAGTCCTCCCCAAGAGATGGAACTCTTGAATGTATTGGCACAGGAGATTACTTCCTGAATATAACACCACTAGCACAGACACAGAGATTGAAAATTAATAAATGGGACCTCCTGAAACTGAAAAGCTTCTGTAAGGCAAAGGACACTGTCAGTAAGACAAAACAGTAGCCTACAGGATGGGAAAAGGTCTTCACTAACCCCACACCTAACAGAGGGCTGATCTCCAAAATATACAAAGAACTCAAAAAATTAGACATCAAAATTCCAAATAATTCAATTCAAAAATAATGTACAAATCTAAATAGAGAATTTCCATCAGATTCTCAAATGGTTGAGGTATACTTAACTGTATATCAGTGTCCTTAGCCATCAAGGAAATGCAAATCAAGACAACTCTGAGATACCATCTCACATCTGTCAGAATGGCTAAGATCAAAACCACTAATGGAGCAGATGTGGAGTAAGGGGAACAGTCCTCAACTGCCGGTGGGAGTACACACATGTACAGTTACTTTGGAAAACAAGATGGCAGTCTCTTAAAAAATTGGGAATCAATATACCTCAAGACCGAGCTATACCAATCCTGGGCATATACCCAAAGGATGCTCAATTACACCACAAGGACACTTGCTCATATCATCCTATTCGCAATAGCCAGAACCTGGAAACAACCTAGATGCCCCTCAACTGAAGAATGGATAAAGAAAGTGTGGTACATTTACACAATGGAGTACTACTCAGCTGTAAGAAATAATGACAGCATGAATTTTGCAGGCAAATGAATGGAACCAGAAAAAAAAATCATTCTGAGTAGGGTAACCCAGACCAAGAAAGACAAACACGGTATGTAGTCACTAGTAAGTGGATATTAGGAGTAAAACTGATGTGGGAGTGTCATATATCAATCTGTTGATTTCATTGGTTAAGTAATAAAGGAACTGCTTGGCCCTCATAGGTTAAAAGATAGGTGGGAGGAGTAAACAGAATAGCATACTGGGAGGAAGAGGAAGTGAGCTCAGACTCGACAGCTCTGTGCTCTGGAGCAGAGAGACGCCATGCAGCTCTCTCCAGGGCAGACATGCAGCCAGCCACCAGGTCAGACATGCTGAATCTTTCCCGGTAAGACCGGTGCTACATTTTATTAGAGATGGGTTGATCGGGATATCAGAATTAGCCAGTAAGGGCTAAAGCTAATGGGCCAAGCAGTATTTAAATGAATACAGTTTGTGTATTGTTATTTCGGGGCATAAGCTAGCCGAGCAGGCGGCTGGGGTGCTGGGGACGCAGCCCCGGCCGCCCCTATTTCTACATAAAACAAAGGTTAACCAGGCTACAATCTACAACCCCAAAAAGGTTAGGTAACAAGGAGAGCCCACAGACAAATACATGGATTTCCCTGGGAAGGGGAAATAGAAGAGATCTCATAGGTAAACTGGGGGTAGGGGCAGATGATGTGGGAAATGGGAATATGAGGGATCAGGTTGGGTTGGTTGGGGGTGAGGCTGAGAGGGAAGAGTAATGAGAATGATGTCTTGTTGGGAGGTGGTTTTAGGGTTAGGGAGAAACTTGATGCCAAGGAAACTCCCAGGAATCCATAAGGATGACCCCTTAAGCTGGTGTTTGGGAACCTAGGTAGCTTCCTCCTGCCTCAACGATGTGCCATGTTTTACTGACGCCCATAGGAGGCCTGCCCCTTTCTGAACAGAGATGAAGTATATCGGGGAGGGTGTTAGAGAGGAGGTGGGGAAAGGCACAGAAGATTAGGAGGGAGTGGAAACTGTGATCCGTATGTAAAATAAATGAAAAAAAATTAATAAAAAAAAAAGAAGACAGAACTCATGCCTGACACTACCAAGGTAGCCAAGAACCTAAGATAGGTCACAGACTTAGAAGAAAACCAAATACTATTATTGTTCGGCTAAAGGAATGTAGCAAAAAAATGACTCCTAACGACATTCTGCTATACTCTTACATGCTAAGCCATCATTATAGAAGCTTGCTCCTGCAGATGGGAAATAATGAGAGCCACAGCTGGACAATGTGCAGAGAGCGAGAGACCCCGGGACACTCAGTCCTAAATGGGATGTGTTTATCAAACCTCTCCCCTCAGGGCTCAGGACCTATGAGGAAAGGGGAGGCAGAAAGACAGTAAGGGCAGTGGGGGTGGAAGATACCAAAGAAATGGTGCCTTCCAGACACAAGACTGACACGCATATGAACTTACAGTCTGTGGTAGCATGTACAGGTCCTAACACCCAGAGGGTAAGTGGACCCGAGCCCCAATCCTTAACCCAGAAGCTATCATCAACTGTCAACCAGCCACAACAGAAAAACTGGTTCAGTCTCACTGGATATACAAACAACTCTTAAGGGCAGGTCCCACAATCAGCAGTAGATGGAGAACACAATGAATTCAGTGGTGTTTTTAGAGGTTTTTTTTTTTTTTTTGGTCTCATAATTCTTTGTTTGTTTGGGAAGGTTTTACCTTACTGGTCTTTTGCTTATGGTTTCAGGGTTTGTGTTTTTATGGATTATATGTGTCTCTGTATGTCCCTTCCTGTATTTGTTTTTCTCATGCTTTTTCTTTATTTTCTATTTTCTTTTTCTGTTTTTTTAAATTTTTATTTGCCTGTTTGTTTCCTAAAGAGAGAGAGAGACAAGAAAGAAAGAAAGAAAGAAAGAAAGAAAGAAAGAAAGAAAGAAAGAGAGACAGACTTAAATTTGGATGGATAGGGAGGTAGGGAGGACCTGCGAGGAGATGAGGGAGAGAAAACTATGATCAGAATATACTGTATGAAAAATATTTTCAATAAAAAAGAAAGAAAATAAGGTGTGTATGAGTGGGTGCAAAGAGGAGGAAGGAGGTAAAATAAGCAAATACGACAAAACTATTAATAATTAATGAAGCTAAGAAAAAGAATTACTCTATAATCAAATGCTGTGTAATTACCTCCTTTAGAATTTGATATCTTGTCAGAACCTCTTCTTCAACACCTTTAATTTTGCTCAAGGCAGTTTCATGTTTGTAGAGCAGCTGTTCTCGTTCTGCTAAGAAGCGTTCTCGGTTTTGAAGTTCTTCAGCAAATTTCTGCTGTGATGCAGTTTCACACTACCAAAACACACAATTTAAATAGTTTTCCTTAATTAGTTCTGCAAATTATGCTTTAATCCATTGACACTGTTTGAATCAAATGGTTTTTGCCAACGTAAAATAATGTGGTCACTCTGGAACAGTCTGGTAGTTCCTCGAAAAACGTTAAACACAGTGACCACCTGACTCCAGCATTCCAACAGAAAGAAAAGCTCATGTTCATACAAAATTTAAACACAAATGCTCGCAGCAACATCATCACAATAGTCTAAAATGTAAACAACCTATAATTAGTTAGTTTGAACCGTTGACTTGGTACCACTATAATTACCTGGAAGGGTGTCTTAATATAGAATTACCTAGATCAGATTGGCCTGTGAGCATGCCTATGGGGGACTGTCTTGCCCAGCCCACTGTGGGGGGTACCATTCCCTTGGCGGGGGTCCTGAGCTATATAAGACAGTATGGAAACCTAGACAGGTAACGCATGTCTATCTGCTCTCAACTGTGGATATGATATGACTAGTTGCTTTTTAGTTCCTGCTGCCTTGACTTCCTGCTCTCATGGACTGCATCCTGGGGTGGCAAGCTAACAAACCATTTTATCACAGCCACAGAAATGAAACCAGGACACAGCCCAATGTCCAGCAATTAATGAATAATGAAAGAAAATGTGGTATATAACAGCAATACTTAGCAAGAAGAAGCATGGACTGATCTATGATTCAACAGAAATGAGCTTTAAAAACACATTAAGTGAAAAGACCCAGACACAAGTTACTACACACCACAGGATAGCATGTGTAGAATACCCAGAATGTACAAACCGAAAGAGACAGGAAGTAGATCAGTGGCTGCCTCTGGGGGATGATGAAATATTCTAAAATTGGTTGGGATGGAATGCAACTCCATGAGTATAAGAGATCTCCTGGGTAAGCGGAGACGGGGGCAGTTTGAGGGGAGCAGTAAAGGGGAGGGGAAGGGGAATGAGAACATGAGGGAACGAGATGGTTGAGGTGGGGAGGGATGGAGTGGGAGAGCAACAAATGAGAGATCTTGATAGAGAGAGCCATTATAGGGTTAGGGAGAAACCTGGTGCCAGGGAAATTCCCAGGAATCCACAAGGATGACCCCAGCTAGTGGAGAGGGCACCTTAACTGGCCTTCTCCTGTAATCAGATTGATGAATACCCCAACTATCATTATAGAGTCTTCATCCAGAAACTGATTGAGCCAGATGCAGAGATGTACAACCAAGCACCAGGCTGAGCTCCGGGAATCCATTCGAAGAGAGGAAGGAGGGACTATATATTAGCAAGAGAGGTTACGATCATGATGGAGAAATCTGCAAAAACCTTGGAACCAAGCTCGTGGAAAATCATGAACTCTAGACTGACAGCTGTAGAGCCTCCATGGGACTGAACTAAGTCCTCTGCATGTGGGAGACAGTGGTGAAGCTTGGACTATCTGAGGGGCACCTGGTCCAGGATCTATCCTTGGTGCATGAGCAAGCTTGTTGGAGCCCATTCCCTATGGTGGATACTATGCTCAGCCTTAATGTGGGGCAAAGGGACTTGGTTCTGCCCCAAATTAATGTGTCAGACTTTGTTGACATCAGGCGTCGGTCGGCCAGCCACAGACTAAGAGTGGAAGCAAGAGGCAGTAGGGATAATTTAAGAAAAACTGACAAACTAAAGACAGTCATTTAGTAGTAAGAACAGGTCTCTTCGTGTGTGTATTTATTTGGAAGCTGGTTGGCATGCCCCCAAAAGAGTAAACACACCCACCCACACACACCCTTTAGATAGAAGCCCCATAGATAACATGATTATCTATGTTTAGAGTTGAATTTTGACAAAAGACTTCTTACACTTAAGTACTTATAGCAATGAATTTATAATGTCTTCAAATTAAACACTATATATCAGCACTTTTTGTTTTCTATCTTAAGGATGGGCTGGGCTGAAAACAAACACAAGAAACGTAAAATCTAAAGACACAGCTCCCGGTAAACTACCGCTGCTTTAAATTTTCTCTGTCACTACGTTTCCCGTTCAACAATCCTATAAATTAAGCCTGTCCCTTCTGACTTCTTGACCTGTGTATGTATAACTCAAATCCTTATACTGAAGTTTTGCAAATAGTCTTAGAACATATACAACTCTGAATTCCCAGTTCAGCATCTGGTTTTCACCTGCAGTTTCAGATGGATATGAAGTAATTCATCATATATTTCATTTATTTGATGCGGAAGTAAACTCTGCTTCTTTGACTCTTTGGATTTTGGATAAATGACCTGTTTCGGAGGAGAGTCAACGGAATCGCTGCAACATTCAGTCTGAAGTCTTGATGAGGCTATGCTAGTCGGCAGGGCACCTGTAAGAGTTTTCAATTTTCTCAGAGAAATCTTCTGAGGGAGCTGCTTTAAATAAAGCTTACAATATTGTTTAAAAGTCTGGAAAGAATAATATGGCAAAATGATAAAATATCAGATTTGGATTTGTACTTTGTGAGATATTCCTGGTGAATCTGAGATTTTTTTTTTTTTTTTTTTTTGGTTTTTCGAGACAGGGTTTCTCTGGTTTTGGAGCCTGTCCTGGAACTAGCTCTTGTAGACCAGGCTGGTCTCGAACTCACAGAGATCTGCCTGCCTCTGCCTCCCGAGTGCTGGGATTAAAGGCGTGCGCCACCACCGCCCGGCTGAGATTGTTTCGGACTTAACTGTAATGTGCATGAAAACACTCACGCACTAAGTAGCCCAGGCCAAGATAAGGAGCAGCAGGGAAGCCAGCCGTGGCGATCTACAGAACTTGCTGAAAGCATCAGGGCTGCTCAAATCCTCGGAAGTCCTTTCCACAAGGAAACATGAAAAGGAACTAAAGATATCATAAAAGCTCAGTTTATCATAAACTTACTTGGATAGGTTTTGAAAACAGAAGAACACAACCAGAAAATGGGATGCTTATTTCTCTTCTAACACTAAGCACAGCGAGCATCTTATGGTTTATAAAATTTCAGAACACAGAAATACACAGATTCCTGAGGAGCAGTTACTGCTATGAGGTAAATTCCTATTTATGAGTATTTCCCTTACCTGTCTCTATTTCTCTGAAGGGCTGCTTTGTTATTTTGGAGGCGCCATCTCTATGATCATCTTCAAATGATTCTTTTTCTGTTTCCCATTTCTTTAAATTATGAAAAGAATCCAGTTCGTCATCTAGGCTTTAACAATACACATATCAGAAATCCGGAGTTCACTACAACAACTGACAAGAGAAGAACTGCTTTTCAGACAGTGTCACACACACGAGGAAAATGTAGAAATCATTGTTAAATACAACCAAGATGCATGTAAAACTAGGTCAAAAGCCCTGAAGCCCACTGCAAGTGTCTTCCAACCTTCTCTGCACATTAAACAGACGTACTTTAAAACAATTTAAAAGCTGTAGAATGCTCTGTGGCTGCCAAACTCTTCTGAACCCCAGCCATGCAGATACCCCTGGCATTGTTATCTAGTTTCATTAAGACGATTAGCAGCAGTTAATGTAGAAACCAGAATCAGAACCTCATGTTCTGAGGTTACCTCAGGGCAGAATGGCTCACAAGGAACATAATGTAAGTTACAAACACATTTGATCATTTTTTCTAGTAGTATATTCAAACACAATAAGAAGAGGCGAGACTTTCACATTATTTTCAGTTATCACGGTACATATAAAATGTCACTCCACCAAAGAATGAACATAAGACACAAAGGTTGTATGGTTGCGTATAAAGTACCCCTATGGGCCCCAGTGTTGATATCCCAGAATCTCTGAATGACTGGTTTACAAGTATGCCAATTTCCATCTTACTAAATGAGCTTTTAGGAAACATGTTTTTCAAAGACGCATCTTGTCCTGGTCCCTGCTCATCTGTCCCTGGGTCCCAGCTGCCGCGCCTTCCACCATGACTGCATCACCACACTCCTAGAATCATGGACTGAATCGGAAACCAGGAGTAGAAATAACTAACACAAAAGGATTTTACATTATCTTGACCATCCAGTGTCTTTGAAATTTCTGGGTATATTCTGAATTTATAGCCTATCTCTTTCCAGACAAGCCCCTTTTCAAGTACTAAATAGCTATTTGTGACCTATATCTATTGGCAGGACAGCATACTTCTGGACTAGAATTATGATTAAGGGTTGAGAAAAAAAGGCCAATGGTATAAAACTCTTCAGAGGTTAAAACCTTCAGATTGTAATTTGGAATTGTACACAGATTTATAAAAACAGCGGCAGCGGAAGAAGGTAGAGAGGTTTGAGTGGGGAGTAGGAGCAGAGGCACAGGGAAAGTAGTAGGGTCAACCAGAACTAACGATGCATGGGGAAAAAAAATGTAAGGAAAGCTAATACTTGATAAGTTAATTAAAAAATAGAACAGTTTGGGGCTACCGAGATGGCTCGGCTGTTAAGAGCACTCATCACTCTTGCAGAAGACCAAACTTCAGTTCCCAGCACCTACATGGTGTGGCTCACAATGACCCATAACTCCAGTTCCAGGAAATCTAACACCTTCTTCTGACCTCCATGGGCATCAGGCACACGTGTGGTGCACATACATAAAATGCAAGGAAAACACTTGCACACATAAAACAAACCTAAAAACATGGGCATGGTTGTTTAGCCCTAGCAAACTAAAGGAGCAGGAGGATCTCCATAGTCTACAGAGCCAGTTCCTGGATAGCCAGAGCTACACTGAGAGACCCTGTCACACACACACAAATAAGAAATAGGGATTGCAGAGATGGCTCACAGCTTAAGAGCACTGACTGCTCTTGCAGAGGATCCAGCTTCGTTCGACTCCCTGCACTGACACTGCAGCTCACAGCCATTTGTAACTCCAGTATCAGGGGATACGCGCCCTCTTCTGATAATCTCAGGTAATGCACACATGTTTTGCAGAGATACAGAACTAAACAGTTCGGTGGTTCTCAACCTTCCTAATTCTGCAACACTTCAATACAATTCCTTACATTGTGGCAACTCTGAACCATAAAATTATTTTAATTGCTACTTCATAATTGTAATTTTGCTAATGTTATGAATCATACTGTAAACATCTGTGTTTTCTGATGGGCTTAGGTGACCCCTGTGACCCCCTCACAATGGTCGTGACCCACACGTTGAGAACTACTGGCTATACAGTTAAGAGCACCTGTTGCTCTTGCAGAAGACTGGTACCCACATGGTTCCATAACCCCAGCTCCAGGGGACTCAACAAGCACGCACATAGTACACAAACACTCATGCACACAAAAAAGTCACATGCATAGAGTAAAATAAATACATCTTTTTTAAAAATTAAAGGGGCTAGGTGATGGTGGTGCACACCTTTAATCCCAGCACTCAGGAGGCAGAGGCAGGCGGATTTCTGTGAGTTCAAGGCCAGCCTGGTCTACAAGAGCGAGTTCCAGGACAGGCTCCAAAGCTACAGAGAAACCCTGTCTCAGAGAGAGACTGAAGAGATGGCACAACAGTTAAGAGAACTTGAGCACTTGTTGCTCTTGCAGAGGACCTGGGTTCAGCTCCCAGATCTTTATGGTGGCTCACAACATGTTGACCTCCTGGGCACCAGATATGCATGCAGTACACATATTACATGCAGGCAAAACAGTCATACACATAAGATGAAATGAATACATTTTTTTAAAATTGTTTAATTACGTAATAACTCAGAGCAGGAGGGAAGGCTCAGTGAGCAAAGGCACGTGCTGCCAAGGCTGACAACCTGAGTTTAATTTAATCACCGGGACCCAAACAGTAGAAGGACAGAACTAACTCCTATAAACTGTGCTCTGGCCTCGACACATGCACACAACATCCCCCACCCACAGACACTCACTAAATAAATGAATAAATGTAATAAAGAATAAATAGGGATGCAGCAATGGCTTAGTGGCCAGGAGAAGTGGCTGCTCTTCCAGAGGTTCCTGGACCACACAGTGATTCACAGCTGTCTGTAACTCATTTCAGGAGGTGAGATACCCTCTCCTGGCTTCCTTGGGGAGTCAGGCACACACGTGGTGCATAGACATACATGTGGGCAAAGTCCACATACACATAAAATATTAAATTAGGCTCTTCAACTACTCATCACGATGAAGACTGCTTTTACTTCCATCCAAGAAAACACACACACACACCTCTTTTCTACCGCCTTTCTTGAGTTGCTAACAGGACAGTAACAGTATCTATTCTGAATTCCTTACCAGTTCACATTTAAGTGTTTGAAGGAACTGCAAAAAGGTGTTGTGGAATGCTTCCTTTCATCGGAGTAACATCTTAATGAGGAACCAACTTTATCTCCAGAGCAGTAGGTATCCAGATCTTCTGTCAAAAAAAAAAAAAAAATTACACAATGACATCAGATACTAATGATCTCATTCTGGCCTCATAACAGTAAGACACCAAAATCACTGATTTATCTGTCTCTCTAATGAGAATACACACTAGATTTCATATTGATATGGTGCCTTTTCCATCCTTATTTGACCCAGGCAATGACTCTACTGATATTGTGCCTTACCGGCTACACACCACTTTTACATCCTTACTTGACCCAGGTGATGGCTCTGTAAAGTAAGAACAGGTATCTTTAAGTTTACTGCACACGTTAAAACCCCAGAGAGCAGAGAGCTGATGGGAACCAGGTGTGTTCTGGAAATCAGAATGCAGCCTTCTTACCTCCTAACATGGTCCTCAGGCATTTGTTTCTTAACAACTGTAAGCCTATGTCTAAATCCAGTGAAAAGGAAAACACTTCAGAGAAAAACAAAATAGATTACTGTCTTAGTTACTTATGGTTTCTATTGCTGTGAAGAGACACCATGACTTTGGCAACTCTTAGAAAGAAAACACACTTAACTGGGGCTGACTTGCGGTTTCAGAGGTTTAGCCCACTGTCTTCAGAGTAGGACATGAGTGTGCAGGTAGACACGGGGGCTGGAGAGGTAGCTCAGAGTCTGGATCCACGGGCAGCAGGAAGATACAAGGAGCCACTATTCCTGGCTTGGGCTTCTGAGATCTCACTTCCTCCAATAAGGCCACACCTACGCCAACAAGGTCCTGCTACCTATGGGCCTATGGAGGCCATTTTATTCGAATCACCACAATTACTGACTCAGTTAGCTGGTATAACCTACCACAGCGAATGTCCATACATTATTTACATTTCAAAAAATTCAAACTAGCTGGGCCTTGTGGTGCAAAACATAATTACACTACTTGGGAGACTAAAACAGGAAGTTAGAGGACAGCCTGGGTCTCCCTGTTTGCTTCAGTGGTCAATTTGACACAGCACAGGGTTATCTGAGAGACACATCTGAGGGACTGTGGGCTTCTTCTTCATTGCTAACTGAGGTACCTGTGGACGGAGACTGCCCCAGGCAGGAGATCCTGGGTGAAGTAAGAAGCTAGCTGAACAGAAGCTAGGAAACAGCCAGGGAGCAGCCTTCTTCCAAGGTCTCTGCTTCAGTTCTTGCCTCCAGGATCCTGCTTGAGCTCCTGCTCTGACTTCCTTAGAAGCTGATGTAGTGGGAGGTAAATCAACGCTTTCCCAAGTTGCTTTTGGTAACTGTTTTTATTGCAGCAACACAAAGTAAATTAGGGCTCTAGGCTGTGTAACAAAGCCCCTTTCAATGCTGATGAAATTTCAAAATGTAAGAAGTCTAGGGAAATATGAAATAACCTAGTAAACCATCTGATGGACTTTTTTGTGTTTTATGTAAAGACCTTCAGAAGCTGGGGTGCAGAAGCTGAAGAAACAAGCAAGATAAGTGCAGGTCATACAAATTTCCATTCTCGGTGCTAGTCATAACCAACCCTACATCTCAACAAAAATTTTAAAAAGCGCCGGGCGGTGGTGGCGCACGCCTTTAATCCCAGCACTCGGGAGGCAGAGGCAGGAGGATCTCTGTGAGTTCGAGACCAGCCTGGTCTACAGAGCTAGTTCCAGGACAGGCTCCAAAGCCACAGAGAAACCCTGTCTCGAAAAACCAAAAAAAAAAAAAAAAAATTTTAAAAAGCTAGGACTTACCATTACTCATTTCTGTAGAGTTAGTTTTCATTTTATGTGTGTGTGTGTGTGTGTGTGTACCACGTGTGTGCAGGTGTCCACAGTGACTACCAGATAACCTTCTCATTTCTAGTCCAAGTGAATCTTTTTAAAAAGCCTTCCAGCCGGGCGATGGTGGCGCACGCCTTTAATCCCAGCACTCGGGAGGCAGAGGCAGGTGGATCTCTGTGAGTTCGAGACCAGCCTGGTCTACAGAGCTAGTTCCAGGACAGGCTCCAAAGCCACAGAGAAACCCTGTCTTGAAAAACCAAAAAAAAAAAAAAAAAAAAAAAAAGCCTTCCAGCCTCTCCGCACTGGCTCTGTTAGCAAGCAGAAATAATCCCTTTTTTCTAAATCATTCCTAAGGTTCTGGGTATCTGCTGTCAGTCCTTTTTTTTTTTTGCCTTTTTTTTTTTTTTTTTTTCGAGACAGGGTTTCTCTGTGGTTTTGGAGCCTGTCCTGGAACTAGCTCTTGTAGACCAGGCTGGTCTCGAACTCACAGAGATCCGCCTGCCTCTGCCTCCCAAGTGCTGGGATTAAAGGCGTGCGCCACCACCGCCCGGCACTGTCAGTCCTTTTTGATTATTACTTCAGCAATCAACTTGAACTGTTTTTATTATTATTATTATTAATGATCTCATTCTGTCTGTAGACCGAACTTTGATATTCCAGAAACATTAACCGTTCTTCCTCTCACTTCACACGCACTTTTCTGAAAGTGCCTGTACTGGAATCCCTGCCAAAAGGGTGTTTCACTGAGAGTGGTTTTTTTTTTTTTTAATTTATAACCAAACAAGTTTTATCCTAGCGAGCAGTTTGCCACCTACCATTATATAACATACTGTGGGAATCAGATCAATATAGCCCTCCAGTCCACTAGTTAGTCCTCAGACCCAGCTCCCACACATGGACGAAATTAAAGACACTACTGATGTCGTAATTACCAAAATTTACTGACTATTATGTTTAACTAATAAATATAGCACTGAAGAATTAACAAATGGTTAATATTAATAGATTAATGGTTAATATTTATTACTGTAAAAAAGTTTTAGCTTATCAAAAAAATTACAACTCCCAGGATAATTATGTTTTCCAACTCCATTCATTTTATAAATTTTCCCTTCAGTTTCTATCCTAGTAACCTTTCCTGCCTAAAAAGACCAACTAGTGTTCCTCACCCAATACCCAATGCTCAATTTCTAACATCGTAGAAAGCAAACATATCCGCTGGAGACATTGATTAGTGACCAAGCACTTGGTCAGCATTGATCAAGGGTCTGCTTTTGATTCCCAGCATCCCGGCAGTAAAAAGAAAAAGAAGGTGCACATATTATAAATTAAACACACACCAAAAACGCTCATTAAATTTAATTTTTAAAGGCATCTCACACATTCATCCCTAAATTCACAATTATTATTAGGTGATTGCCAAATTGAAAATTTTAAAATAAAAAATAAGCAACATTAACCCCACGTCTAAACATTTACAAAAATCTCTCAAATGTGTTAAAAGACTCAAAATATTCTATTGGCTTACCTGGAGAACTTAGAATTCTTCTTTTATATTTAGTCTGATCAAACTTGGAAAGCTCATGCTAGCGGGATAAAGAAAACACACTTAAACACTAAGAAATATTCCCTTAAGATATTTTTCCATCAATTACAGGTTAATTACAAAGGTTAGCATGGAAAAGCCTAGGGGCCGCACCCTAAGCAACATTAGCATCCCTAATTAGACAAGCAAACATCATATACCTGTTGATTCATCAGAGTGGCCCACACACCATTCATGTCGTAGTCCTGCCAAAAATACAAAACCAGAATGAAATCAAACCAGGACCCATCAGACAAACTCAAACTGGGAGGCATTCTATACACAACAGACTTCGGCCTTGTCAAAGCATTAATGACGTAAGAAACTAAGTGTGGGCATCGGTTGTAGATCAAGGGCAACAGAGACAACCAAACGTCATGTTCAGACCCAGGTGGTATCTGTACCCGGAAAAACTTTCTACAAAAGGTCATAATTGAGGTACTTAGTGAAATCTGTCTATAAGCTATGCGTTATCCTGTATTATTGTAGCAATACTAAATTTCCTGGAAAATATCAATGAGGCTTTAAGATTTTGAGAACGTGCTTCACAGGAAAACTAAAGTATGTGTTGCGACTGAATTAAGGTTATGTGAGGACAGAATGAATTTGTGGCATGGACGTGGGAACACTGAAATATACTGATATTTCTCAAGAAGGGATTTTGGGAATGCAAACGTGGGAAGGAACTCGGGAATGCCTGCGAGCTTCCTCAACTTCTGGAGAACAGGGTGAAAGATGTTCCCATACCTCAGATGTTTTTCTGAAGACAACATTGTTGAACTTTCTAAAACCTTGAATTTGCGAGGCTGTGAAGCAGGCTTCTCAGCTGAACCGTAAACTCCCACCTCTGTTATCAAAGGAGGTGTGATAATAAAAATAAGCCTCGTGGAAACGTCAGGGCTGCAAATGGTTTCCCGTTTCAGTTCTTCCAGCTTTCATCGGAGATGCGGTCTAGCCAACCTCTCACAGAATACTAGCAAATTGCCAGAGTGGAGGGGCCGCAGCAAAAATGGCAAGACTCCCCTGGTGAACGGCGCGTTCAAGGGAGGGCTACACGAATGCACATTGCCACAACTTCTAAGTTTGCAATTATTCTATGTAAGATTTCCCGAGAGACCTACGTCGTCTTCGACGCCTGCTGCACTCGGGTCCAGGCCAGCAGGACCGAGGCCACGCCCCGTGCATCGCGGCGTTTCCCCCGAGGGAGGACGCTCTCTGGCAAGCCGCTCAAAGGAGGGCGACCGGGGCCATCCCGTAGCAGCCCGCCCGCCCGGCGGAGCTCACCGCGGCCTCCACTCCCCTCACCTCCACGGTGCAGCTTCCCGCCAGGCCGTAGCGGCTTTTGAGACGCTCCACTACCATGTCCTGCCCGGGTGGCTTGACCACCCTGCGCTCCATGGTGGGTCGCTGACCACGGTCGCCCGGGGAACCGCGCTCACTGGCGCGTCGGGGCGGGCCGTACGTCACGACGCCCGGCCCCGCCCCCGGGGGCGCTGGAAACCAGTGGGAAGAGGGGTGAGAGGAGGACTCACTGCTAGCCAGTTCCTTTGTCCCTTCCAGATTCTTGTCCTTCGGTTCCAAGTCTCCGCCCTCCCCGCCCCGCCCTGCGCAGTAAATGAAGTCTTCCCGCGCAAGCTCAGACCCGGCCCGCAGGAGGGCGAGTGTGTTCAGCACACCTGTGGGTCAGCGTGTTCCCCGGGGCCTGGGGCCTCATGGGACACAGGGTAAAATGTTTACTGTGCATAAAACTAAGGACACTCTCTTCATCAAAAGAAAAATCAGGACATGTCTGAACGCTAGGCAAATGAACTGTAGCCATATTACCTTTGCAATTCCTTTGCCTGTTTCCATAAATTTGGGACAGGCATAAATTTGGGTGGAGGCAGGAGGCCAGCCTGGGCTACACGGTCATAATCAATTGGGACAGCAAGTCTCAGCTACAGAGAGACCTACCTCATGAAGTCAGAAAAACTCCCTGTAAACATGTAGTTTGGCTTAAAACAAAAACCTTTCCAAAGCCCTACAACGCACAGTTGGGGATTCAACCTCATCATACAAGCTTGTACTTGTTCAGTTTCAGTTACTCTTTGACACACATTCACACGGAGAAATTCTAGTAAGTGCTCATGTGGACCAGCACCCCTCAATTCTTTAATTTCCCTTACTGCTGCAAAAGCTGATACTTCAGCAAGTAAACAAACTTGCTACTAAAAAAACTGCTTGAAGATCACATTTTGCTATAAAATACCATCTAAACTGTTTTGTTTTCTTTTGCCAGATTTTAATGAGCACAGAAAATCTAGCCAGTTGGAAAAGAAATGGCTATCAATGTGGTCATCATTATAACAAGTCACATTGTTCTGAAATATATCAAGTATCTTATAAAATACGTCAAGCGTCTTTTAAACTTCTTTGTTGGCGCTGGATAGCTCAGCCATTAAGAGCACTGACTGCTCTGACAGAGGACTTGGGTTCCAGTCCCAGCACCCAAAATGGTAACTGCACAGGTAGGAAACACCTGTTATTAACGCCAGTCCTGGGAAAGGTTAACACACAAATCTGCCAAGTTTTTGAAAGATCTTTAATAACCCTAATAGTTTGAAAAAGCAAAACAAGCATAGAGTACCTTAAAAAGCATTTGCAACTATGCATAGTGGGAACATGCCTGCAATCCTGGTGGAGGTAGTGAGATCAAGAAGAGTTCAGGTCCAGCCTCAGTTACAAAGCAAGTTCAAAGTAATACTGGACTACAGATGACTTTTTTTTAAAGACATTTCCTTCTACTTAGACTAAAATGATGGCATCAACTTCTCAGCTGAAAAGTTTCAGTACTTTTATGAGTTTATATTACGCAGTTTTCCAAAGAAGCCATTAAATGTGCACGGTTCCCTTTACAAGGACAACTTCAGGCAGGTTTGCTTCATGTTCCACAGTGATGCTATCCCACAAGTCATTACATAAGCCATAACCTTCCTTGCCCTCTTCTAATAGTAAAACACAAGAAAATAGAAAGGACTCAATACTCAAGATTGGAAAATACAAAGTTTTATGGTCTAACTAGATTCCTTTTAGTTATACACCAAGTAGGCCCATAAGAACATGCTGTTCAGTGTTTATCACTTTGGATGCTGAAGTGTGAGCTCAGAGTGCTGGCCTTTAACATCTCACTTACATCAAGTCACGGGAGGAACAGACACTGAGATGCAATGCACAAGTAATCAATGTTTTAAATGTCATGGCTGTTATCAATTATCACTTTATTTCTGCTACAAAAGTCACCAGAAAAAGGTACTGCAACAATCTAATATAAAGCAAATCTTTAACCAAACAACATGGTATAGATCTTTTAAAAATATTCATACTTTATCACAAGAACTAGAGAAAAATTCAATTCTATCATCAGGACCAAGCTGAAGTTTCTGAGGTAGTAGAGACAGGTAACAAAAAAGTGAATGGAAAGAAGGAAGAAGGATGGGGGTGGGGGCATGATCAACTTACTTAAAATGTAAAAATTAATGTCTTCAAAAGGGAACTATATAGCTTAAGAAAAGACAGATTTCTACTTAAAAGTTAATTTTTAACTATACAGGAGCATAAAAATTACAGAAGAGCACTTTGGTTAACTCATATCTTCTGTGGCTCTATCCATTCATAAATGAGTCCATACATAAATGAGCACACGAATAGTTAAGATTACCATATATATATTTTAAATCTAAAATAAAATTATCCGAGTTGTGGTCCCCTATTCAATGGTAAGTACCATGCAGGAACAGGAATTAAAATAAGATTGCATATATAATATTCCTCCAATAGTCTGGGAAGCTCTATTGCTTTGAACAAAATTAGTATTAGCCATCTCTAATCCATATGTCAGGAGTACATAAACACAAGTACACCTGAAATACACCAGTGTTTAAACTTTTATTTCATACCATGCAGGATCAATTATCACACATTAAAAAGTGACAACAGCTATAAGCTACAACTTTACATTTATACATCAGAAATGTCTGTTTTCAAAAGATGAACATAATTACCATATTGTCTGTAACAATTAAGCATCAATTCAGCTGTTACTATAGATAAAATGCACTGTGAAAATTATTTTATAGCTGTCCACATTCTGTGATACTAATTCTTCGACTAACAGACCCTTTAGGAGAACCAAACGACTCGATCTTTCTCACAGTATCCATGCCATCCTTAACAAACCCGAACACTACATGCTTAAAGTCCAAATGTTCAGCTTTCTTCAGTGTTATGAAGAACTGAGAGTTGTTGGTATTCTGGCCTCGATTGGCCATAGATAACAAGCCCGGGCCAGTGTGTTTCACATTAAAATTTTCATCTTCAAATTTATCTCCATAAATGGACAGTCCTCCTGTTCCATCATGTTTGGTGATATCTCCCCCCTGGAAACAAAAGAATCTGTTAATACTGACTCACACATTAAAATACACAGAAATCATCATGACAGAGTGAATAACAAATGCCCTACTTAAAAATACATTTTGAAAACTAAGAAATACATGTTTTGTGGGGGGAGGTTTCCCCTACATTCCGTTTCTAGTAGGTAACAAACATGAGAAATCTGAAGCCTTTCCTTCTGAATGTGTGAAAAGGAGTAAGAGTGTCAAGTGCAAGCCAGCTATGGTGTGGGAAAACTAAAAGTTCCCAAGATGAGAATGGGGCAAAAAGAAAAACCTGCTCAAGTTGGTGTGGTCTAGTGTTAGCAGATTTAACCGTGATGTCTGTACAGTGACACTTACCTGGCAAACAAAGTCTGGAACTACTCGGTGAAAAATAGAGTTCTTGAAACCAAAGCCCTTCTCTCCAGTGCATAATGCTCTGAAGTTCTCAGCAGTTTGAGGAACGATATCTGAAAATAATTCCATGATTATCCGTCCTAGAGGTTCACCATCCGCACAAACATCAAAGAACACCACAGGATTGGTGTCCTTTGATAATTCTGCTGCAAGGGATACTTGTCCATTTTGGAGTTTCAATATATTCTGTTGACATTCTTCAAATTTCTTCTTAAAACATTCAGTCATTTCCTTTGTTTTAAATCTCACTGCAAGTTGTTCTACTTTTGCTTCTCCATCTGTTAAGGGGAAGGATGGGGGAGAGAAGAGACTTTAATATGAAAAGTAACTTACAAAGTATGTAGATTTTATAGATTTCAGAAAAGTAATAAAATTAAAAGGTATTTGAAGGTAGTAACTCACCAGCATAGTCTGAGGCAGTCCACACTAAAGCATTATTTGAAACATTTAAAGGTTTCAATTCCATGGCTTTGGTAATAACATGGTTTGCACACACTTTAAAAACCTGGTCTCTTCTCATTAGGATCCGATAATAATTCTTCATTGTATGCCAAAGAATCTTTATATCTCCAATACCTCTCTCCTTCCACTGACTGACTTCTCTATCCCATCTATAAAGTTTGGCTCTCTCTTTGAACAAAATTTCTTCATCTTCTTCTCCAGATTTCACTTCTACCTATGACAACAGATAAGCATTATATAAGCTACTACATAAACAGCTGTTTATAACAAACTTCATTAACCAATGTCAACAGGTTTTACAGTATCATAGTAACTAACAACACTACAGACTAGTAATAATCTGACTTGGTTAAGCAGTAAAGATGTGATTTATCATTAAATATTTTTCTATTTTATAGCATTTTACTTCTCTTTGTGAAATAAAATGCCCTTAAAGGTCAGAAGAGGTTTCAGAAGTGCTGGCTCTTGCCAAGCACGGCAGTGTACACCAATAATCCCAACACTGGGGATGTGGAAGCAAGAGGATCAGGAGTTCAAGGTAAGACTAGGTTATATGAGATCAGAGGGAATGTGGTTTTTCGCAAGGATGTGCAATAATCCTAGCACTCCAGAGCCTGAGAAGCAGGGAGATTACTACAGGTTTGAGGCCAGTCTGGGCTATACAGTGAATTATAGGCCAGGTAATGCGATGTAACAACATGCTGTCTCAAAAAACCAATGCTCCACCCAAAAGTGCTGATTCTATTTTTATGCCACTTTTTCATTTTATGTATATAGTTCTTTACTCTGCGTGTGTATCTATGCATTGCATGCATCCATCGCCCCTGAGGCCAGAAAAGGGTATCAGATCCCCTGGAAGCAGAGTTACATGCAGGTGTTAGTTACCATGTAGGTGCTGGGATTTAACCACTAAGCCATCTCTCCAAACCTTTTATTGTTTCTTTAAATATGCTTTTTTTTATTTTTAATTCTTTGTGTGTGTCTGTATGTAGGTATGTGTGCACGGATGTAAGTGCCTATAAAGGCCAAAGGCATCAGAACACCTGGCAGCTGTGAGATGCATGGCATGGATGCTGGGACCCAAAAAGAACATCCATCCCTCCTGTCACAGCAGTGCTGTGTGTGTGATAGTAATTACTGAGATTGAAAATAGTCATGGGGACTGGAGAGATGGCTCAGCGGTTAAAAGCACTGACAGCTCTTCCAGAGTACCCGGGTTCAATTCCCAGCACCCACATGGCAGCTAACAACTGTCTGTAACTCCAAGATCTGACACCCTCACAGAGACATACAGGCAGGCAAAATACCGATGCACATAAAATAAAAGTTTAAAAAAATGGACATAGTAATTTTCCTAAAATAACTTTCATCTCTTTTGTCCCTAAAATTATTTTATGAAGACACATGATCTCCTAAAGGCATAATAAAAATGCTTATGGCTCAGCAAGATGGCCAGTTAGTAAACATGCTTGCCACATAATCCTGACAATCTGACTTCAAACACTGGAAAGCTATTCTGCCCTCCAATGGCACCGTGGAACGGACATACCTGCTTGTACTCTCACATACTCACTGTGGTATGTGCACACCCACTTCCTCCCTCCTCTCCTACTCCACTCTTTAAACATACACACACACACACAGACAAAATAAAAAACTAAAAAGAAAAAACAAGAATATTTCTAAAACTGCACAAACAATTTAGCAAGCATCATTTACAAAAAAAACTTCAGGGCAAAATTGAGCGTACACTTGACTGGTAACGTGACTGCTAACATGAGAAAGGCCCTATAAAATCCCCAGAACTACACATGAAAAATTCAAAACAATTTCTACTTAAAGGCTGGAAAGCTGGGCAGGAGATATAGCTCAGCAGTTAATAGCACTGAATGCTCTTCCAAAGGACCTGGGTCTAATTCCCAGCACCCTTCTGGCATCTCACAACCATCGGTAACTCCATCTGTGTGTATGTAACTCCAGTCCAAGGGGATATGACCTCTGCAAACAATAGGCACACACATGGCAGGCACACAGATATGCATGCATGCAGAAGACTCATACACATAAATAATAATAATGTTTTAAAACTCTGAAAATCTAATGTTTAACTGTTCTGGGAAGAAATGTAGGTAACAGTACTAAAAAGAAGAATCAACTCAGGGAAAATTTTTATACACAGGTTACTAGTAAAACATTTACTTCTTGGCACTTACCTCTGGTAGTGAGACTATAGGTTCAAAATGAATATCCTCATTATGAACGACTTCTTCATCACTCCCGTCTTCATCTTCACCACCTTTACTTGTTGACTGTGTACCAAACACAGCCGCTCCAGTATTTGCCCACTGGAAATTTTTATCTGATAAATAAATTTGGTAATTAAACTTTGAATTTTGACTTTTTTGTGTTTTGTAGATTACTTTCCAATTCCTTCATTAAGTACATCTAGTTTGCAACAATGTCATAAACACACCTAATTGAGAAGTTTAAAGTACTAATATTCTGAAAATTTCAACGCCTATGAAACAAAACTGGCTTCAGCAGATTTACAGGATAAAATACTATTTTTAAAAACTGCAGCCAGGTATTGTGGCACACACCTCTGATCCCAACACTCAGGAAGCAGAGGCACATGGGTCTATGTGAGTTCAAGGCCAACGTAGTCACATAGAGTTCTAGCTAGCTAAGGAAACATACTAAGACCCAGTCTTAAGAAAAACAACTCAGCATAAGTAAAACTATGAATTCTAATGTAAATTCAAATCAATCATTTCTAGAAGTTAAATGTTTTTCTATATATAGCATGACCTGTGAAGTATATAAATACATGAACTAATTTTTAAATTGTACTATTTATTTTCTTCTCCAAATATCTTAAACAATAATTTAAATGGTGCTATATTCACAATATTAAAGATCTTATGAATAAATACAATGAAGTATAATGTTAATAAAACTTGAAACAGGGCTGGAGAGATGGCTTAGTGGTTAAGAGCATTGCCTGCTCTTCCAAAGGTCCTGAGTTCAATTCCTAGCAACCACATGGTGGCTCACAACCATCTGTAAAGAGTGTAAAGAGGTCTGGCGCCCTCTTCTGGCCTTCAGGCATACAGACAGAATGTTGTATACATAATAAATAAATAAATAAATAAATAAATATTAAAAAAGCTTGAAACAGCGCCCACATGCAGCTCACAACTATCTGTACATAACTCCAATTCGAGAGGATTTGCCCTACAAGAGCACTGCATACATGTGGTGAAAATACATACATGTAAGCAAAAGACATACACACATACAAAATAAATCTCTTTTGTTTTGGTTTTTTGTTGTTGTCGTTTGTCTGTTTGTTGTGGGTTTTTTTTTTATTGTTTGTTTTGAGGCAGGGTTTCTTTGTCTGACAGCCCTAGAACTCACTTTGTAGATCACGTAGGCCTGGAATTCAAGAGATCAACCTGCCTTTGCCTCGAGAGTGATGGGATTAAATGTGTGCAGCATCACATCTAGCAAATAAATCTTAAAAAATAAACACCAGTGATAAATAGAACACTAATGTATAACTTACTCTAGCACAATAAATTAGCACAACCCTAATGCAGAGATCCAATTTGGCTTAAAAATATATAATCACAAACCCTGAAATACTAACAATCAAATTTAAGAACACAAACATTTAAAGAACAGTGCTGTCTAAATTGGGGTTATCCCAAAACTGAACAGCATACCTGTATATGAAGAAAGGAAGGGGTAACAGCATTGAATTAAATTAGAGAAAAATCCTTATAGGTATTATCATCAACTAAAACACTAAGCAAACCAAGGACAAGGCCACTCCACTGACAATTACAACATGGAAAGGACTCCTTTTTCAATTATGCTTGGCTGACATGATCATTAATATCTTTCTTCTTCATCTTACCTTTAGGACCAAAAGCAAAATCCCCAGAGTTACTTGAAGCCAAGTCTGCAAATGACAGTCCTGTACCACTTCCAAATCCAAACAGAACAGTCTTGCTTTCCCCTGACAAAAAGAAAAGAATTTCCTATTTAATACACACATCAAAACCTTATGCAGACCTCTCTCTATTCCAGGTGAGGAGAGGAAGTTATAAACTACATTTCTAAAACTTAGTATTTATTCTTCTAAAATGCCTTTAAATTCAAGCCAAATTTTTGAGTTGGTTTCTTTTTTGTTTGTTTGGTTTGGTTTTTGGTATTTTGAAATAGATTTCTCTGTAGCTGTGGAGCCTTTCTGGAACTCGCTCTGTAGACCAGGATAATCTTGAACTCAGACAACTGCCTGCCTCTCATTGCATGTTACAAAATACATTCAACTTCAAGCTTATTTAATAACATTATTAAGTTTACAGGTTCTAGTCCCAACTAACAAATTCTAAACCAAATTCACTTCAAAAAGCAGAGCTGTAGAGCTGTGCACACTAAGCTACGTTGTTTCTGCTCTGTCAAGTTTCTTCCACCTTCAAACAAGCAAAGGCAAGATCTTTGAAGAAATCTGTACCAAACATTTTTTAAACATTTATTATTTGTAATTATGTGTTTATATGTGTCTGTGTGTGGGTAGATGGTCATCACTGCAGGCCCCCAAAGAAGTCAGAATGAAGGTATTGGATCCTTTGAGCTGGAGTTATAGGTGAGCTTGCCTACCATGGGTGCTGGGAACTGAACTCAAATCCTCTGCAACAGCAGTAGGCAGTTGAACTAATTTTTGTGTTGTCTTTACTATAAATATGCTCATATGTTTGCTCATCCGAAGTTTGGAGGCCTTGTCTGAACTCCACCAATGCATAGTTTCATGATCTGTAAAAATGTTTTGGCCTACTTAATTTTGTCTGAAAATGTAGAGGTTTTGGTTATGAAGTTACATTTTTGTCCCAGTATATTAAGATTCTAAAGTGCCCATAAATGTACTATTGGTGACCTCCTAAGTTGGGACAACTTTTGGAAAAAACCAAAAATAGGTAATATAATGTCCATATATAAAGAAATACAATTCATAAAGACATTTCTTCCAACTTAGAAAAACTGAGGCACATAGTAATATAAGGAGTAATTACCGCAATTGACATTTTAGGACTTTTGAGGCTTGTATATATTATAGTAGTATAAAAATTTTAAGCTCCTACTATAATAATTTATAACTAAAGCATTCAAGTAACACTAATATAACTCAAGAATAGTCAAGTAAAAACATCACATAACACCAAGAAGATGACCATACAAGCAAATCATTCTCTTCTATGCAGACAGGTCAATCAGCATACTTTGTATTCCCTAACAGCTTAAAATCAAATGATAGGCTGGGAATGACAGTGTAGACCTTTAATCCTAGCACTTGGGAGGTAAAGAAAGGAGGATCTCTGTGAGGTTAAGGCCATCCTGGTCTGTATAGTGAGTTCCAGGTCATCCAGGGCTATACAAAGACTCCATTTTTTTTAAAACAAATAATAACTTAAATAAATAAACCAAATGATAAAATGCTATTTACTGTTTTATTTATAGAAAAGAAAATATGACTTGTATGATTACTGTGACAAAAACATTATGCTCCCATATTCACCTTAAGCATTTTCAGCTAAGTTCTTAGAATCTAATCTATATCTTTAAAAGTTTATTTTCTCAAACATTCAGACAGTATTTTATAAATTGCACAGTATAAACACATGACCAACTTTTACCTTGGCTTGGGACTTCTGTGTCAGTTTCTTTTCTAGTGCACAAATCCACAGGCTTGTCCACAGTCCCAGAAACAGGGGATGAGCTACCAGATTTGGTGTTAGACTCAGGTTCTTCAGACTTACACACAAAAGGATTTATTATTTCAGTCTCGCCTGTATGCTCTTTATCAAATGCATCAGTTACTTTCTCATTCTGGGATTTCTGCAAAGAAGAAAGAATAAAACACTATATTATCAAATCATTTCATCCTCCCCTCAAAACAAAAAGAAATAGAAAACAAGCAGTTTCTTACTTAATTAAAAATAGTACGTAGTTTCTTAAGTTTGCTATGTGTTTTATATACAGTAACCATTGAAAATGCAGTAAAACTAACAGTAACGGAAACTTGGAAGAGACAAGCAAAACTAAAAATGAACAATAAACGTAGATCACACCTCACTGATTAAATGAGTGTCAAAAGGTATAATAAACATTAGTAAAAAGATTATTCAATCAGAGTTGTTTTAATATAAAAACCACTACAGGTTGGGGATTTATCTTGGTAGTAGAGCCTGGGTTTGGTACCATGGAAACGGAGTACACACAGGACATTAAAAGAATGATGTTCAGGGTTTAGGGAGAGGATGGAAAGTTGGAGGGATGGGCGCAAGACAATAAATAAAAGGTTAAAAAAAGTATATATCACACACACAAAAAAGAAGGTCGTATCTTAATCACACAAAGCAGATTCAGGAAAATTACAAGTGATAAAGAAGTGTGATCAAGATGAAAGATCAATTTATCCTCCTAGAAAGGCAGGGTAAGAACCATCTTAATCATTTTTCCCCGTAAAAACAATAAAAACACAAAGAAAGACAACCAAATTAACTCTTTCATGTACAAATTAACTTTTTCATCTACTCTGGAAATTAAATAACCACAACAGCCCAAGTAGTTTTTCATCTGTGAACTGAATTAAGGGGGAAGGGATGGTTTTATAGCACTGACCTCCTCTCATTCCCTTTCCGGTCTACCCAACTCCCCCAGTCTCAGTTCTGCACGAGCCAGACAAGCATGGAAAAGATGAATGTTTGTCAAGCATTTGGACATTGACAGAGGATAGGGGGTGACTGACAGAGCATAGTTTTTCTAAAGCAACTAAATCATTCTGTACGAGATTATTCATTAGATATTTGTAATAATTAATAAAAACAACACATGGAGCAATATAAATGTACTCATAGATCATAACTGAATTAAGTTACAAATCACTAATAGAATGCTATGTACAAAGTCATCATTTTTAAATGGCATACAAACCGTGTAATGCATGGGTCAAAAAAAAAATAATTGCAAGAAAGCATTCTGACCCGAAAAAAAATGACAATAGCACATATGAAAACGTATATAGCTAAATAGTGCTTAAGGTACGACATTATCTGTAGAAACAATGAATGGGCTCTTAAATCTGTACTCAACCTCCCACATTGAGAAAAAGACCAGGAATAAACCAAACCCAAGGCACGAAAGAAATAATAAAGAGCTGAAATCAAAGAAATTCAACAAGGGGGAGAAATGAACCCAAAATCTATTTACACTGTTTGGAGAGGGGGCCAAGGACCACCAAAAAAAGAAAGAAAGAAAGAAAGAGAGAGAGAGAGAGAGAGAGAGAGAGAGAGAGAGAGAGAGAGAGAGAGAGAGAGAGAGAGAAAGAAAGAAAGAAAGAAAGAAAGAAAGAAAGAAAGAAAGAAAGAAGATAAAGAGCAGGAATGGGGAGAGAGCACCGTAACAAAACAGAAAACAAAACAAACTCATGAAACTGATCATAAATAAAGAAACAGCAAAGAAGGTGGTATTACAGTACTGAACCGACAAGTACTAAGAGACTGATAATGGAGCTGGGTGGTGCTAGCAAACACCTGTGATCCCAGCACTCTAAAGATGAGATAAGAAGATCCCAGGAAGGTCAAAGCAGGCCTGTCTGAGGTCCTGTCTCCAATACCAAAATTGATTAATAAAAGCTTATTCTACAAATCTACAAATTTAAATTTGAGAAGTAGACTCATTAGACACACTGAGAACTCATTCAATAATAAAGAGACAAATAATCTAACAGATATTCCAAATAAACCTTCAATTAATTGGTTTCAAGATCTTAAAAAAAAACCAGTTCCAGTCGGGCAGTGGTGGCACACACCTTTAATCCCAGCTCTCGGGAGGCAGAAATAGGCAGATCTCTGTGAGTTTGAGGCCAGCCTGGTCTACAAGAGCTAGTTCCAGGACAGGCTCCAAGAGAGGTGTAGGACGCCAAGAAAACAAGGCCCTCTAAAGGAACGCGATCAGCACACACACTCAGAGACTGAGGCAGCAGGCAAAGGGCCTATACAGCTCTATTACAGCATCCAGTTTAGGGCTTTGATGGGATTCCTGAGTGTGTGAACAAGTGGGTCTTTATCGCTGGTGCTGGCTCTAGAGCTCTTTTCCTTCTGTCTGTTTTGTCCAATTCTGATGTGTTACTTTTTCTTTTATCTTATTACGTTTTATTTTATTACTATCCCTTAAAAGCCTGTTTGTTTTCTAATGAGAGACAGAAAGCAAGTGGGTCCAGATAGGAGGTGAGTAGAGAAGAAGTGGAGGTAGGGGGAAAAAAGGGAAAATGGCAATCAAGATATATTATGTGAAAAAAAAATTTACTTTTGCAAAAGAAAAATGGGAAAAAAAACTCATATTAGCTATAACTTAACTGCTAAGAAATTTTAAACCAATTTGTTTATATCTACAAAGAATCTTGGTGATGTTTTAACTTATACAATATTAAGCCTGTAGTTTAATCTGGATTTGATACCCTAGTGATTTTGAGTATTCTCATTCATGAGTAGTAACATGGCTCTATGTTTATGTAATCGAACACATATGCTTGCCAAGGCCAATTATAACCATTTGATACTGAGATTTTAAAATGTACTCCATCTACAGAGCAAGAGACCTGAAAGAACAATGCAGACAGTCTGACCTGAGCTTCATGAACCTTTTGAAGCTCTGACTGAAAATCCTCCCCATTGCCATTGTCGTCATCTGTATCACTGCAGACTCCGCAGAAAAACGTAGGTGGGAGCTTCAAAGTGTCTGCCTTTGCTCTCTCTTCAACTGTTGGCTTCTTTTCCCAAACTATAACACAGTCTTTGTCATTATCTGGAAAAGACATACAATACAAGCAGACACAATCAGAAATCCAGTCCGACTGCAAGTCTGCAGGTTTTCAAAGCAATTTAAAGACCACAGCATGACTATGAATGCTCATGAAGCCAGCCCATGGCCACGTATTATTTTTTAAATATTTTAAATGAGCACTAACTTAACAAATAATAATTATATATATACCAAAATTAATCTGTTTCTCATTAGTATTATTTTTAAATATTTTAAATGAGCAATAATTTAATAAATAATTATTTAATAAATAATTATAATTTAATAAAAAATTATATATATCAAAATTAATCAGTGTTTCTGATTAGTATTATTTTTAAAATATTTTAAATAAGCACTAATTTAATAATAAATAAAACTGGCAATTACAAATATTATAAGACTAAGAGGTACCTTTAAAATAGGGGACATCAAAATTGTATAAACATACCATACCTAGCCGGGCGATGGTGGCGCATGCCTTTAATCCCAGCACTCGGGAGGCAGAGGCAGGCGGATCTCTCTGAGTTCGAGACCAGCCTGGTCTACAGAGCTAGTTCCAGGACAGGCTCCAAAGCCACAGAGAAACCCTGTCTCGAAAAACAAAAACAAAAACAAACAAACAAAAAAAAACATACCATACCTGCTAAATTTTCTTCCAATGGTCGGTATTTTTCTAAGTCATCCAGATAGAGTTTTCCATTAAGTTTCTTGACAGCCATTTCAAAATCTTCATCTTCAAATGCAATTCATTATATTGAGAAAGAGAATTTGAGTAGGTACAAGGTTTTCCTCGCCACAAACCTAGACGTGATCTTCACACCCCCTTTCACTCTATATCCACAGTTTTGCCAATCAGAGACCTTCACCTCCTACCTGTTTGAGTTTAAAGTGTTTCATCTTTGGACATTCTATCATTGCAGTACAGCTCCCAACCCCAGTCACCCAGCCCCACAATGTAACGTTTCTATGACTGCCCTAATAACCTCACTGAACTCTGAGGGTGTTTGCTGTCTCCCTCTTTTACTTTGAATACTTCTGGATAATGACTATTTCCAATTTCCTCAAAACATCTGCCTGGCAGCCAATAACCATTTTTTAAAGGGCTTCTTTAACGAATGCCATTCTTCTGATTATTCTACCCACTGAGTATTTTATAATCATGGAGTAAACACCTACCTCTAAGGATAGTAGTCTAAATTCTAAAACTCTGCTTACATTTTCTTTCTTTATTGAGAGGTCGTCTCACTCTACAACCCACACTAGCCTGAAACTCCCCATGAGTAGAAACTCAGCCATCCAACCTGACCCTATCAAGTGCTAGGATTGCAGGCACTGCCATGTTGGCAAAAAGTCAGGTTTTAAATAATTAAACTATACTCCCAATTCCTAAAGTCACCAGGAGTCATTTTCAGTTAATGAAAGACTTACCATCCTCCTCTTCTTCACTAACATAATCTGGCCTGTTCTTATAACAAAAGAAAGTTGGAGGAAGCAGAAGTTTGTCTGCAAGGGCTCTTTGCTCAGGAGTGGGAGTGAGTTCATACACAATGAGAACATCAGTATCCGAAGGAGGATCTGCAGGTTTATTCTTCTCTTGTGCTGTAACCAAGTCAAAACAACTGATAAGACACAGTAATCAGACTAATAAAAATAAAAAAAAAAAAACACAAAACCTATCTATAGGTTAAAACAGCACAGTGATAAAATAAGAGCACATACTTTGGAACAAATCAAGTGAAATCAGATCATGAATTAGAATTAGGAGTCTGATTTAGTGTTCTATTAGAAACTCTTAGAGAATACAAAGGTTTTTAAAATTCTTTGACTAGTCATTGGAAATTACAATTTCTATAATACAAAAAGTATAAACAGTAATTCAGCAAAGTATCCATGCATTTACAACTGAAAAGAAGTACCTCCAGGATTATCTAACATAAAATTAGTATGCCCCAGAGCCAACCTGCATTAGTTCTCTAAGCTCCTATAAAGAAAGCAAACAACTTCTAACTACAAAGGATGGCAGGTGATAGCATGTATCCATTCCGTGCATATTTCCAAGTGTGGAATTAGATAAAAATTAAACAATCATTCTTCAGTCATACTTTATGTATCAAGACAATTTCTGTGACTAAAAACTCCCCTATTCCACTCCCACCTGATGAAAGGTCAAAAATTTGGAGAGGAAAAAAGGAAGATGAAGTCTCTTCTGATATATTAAGAATCTCTAGCTTGTAGGAACTGATAAACCAGTGCCTTAAACCAGTCATGAAATATGCATGTACCAGCTACTATGAGAAAACATTCTCCAAAGCCACCATGTCCAATATGGTAGTCTACCCACATGTGGCTTCCCAACACTTCAAAGGTGATTAAACTAAACTAACATGTGCTAGAGGTATGAACGTGCACACTGGACTCTAATGGCTTGGTATAAAAAATATAAAATATCTTCACTTTCTTTTAAATCCTTGTTAAAAGATGATATATTTTGTACATATATATTAAATTGAATAGATCACTTTTTTATGCCACCGATTTCTTCAAGTGTTTCATTTTCTATGCTGCTCACAAAAAAATTTAGACACAGATCATATTTTATTTCTACTGGATGGTGTTACTTTAGAGAACTGGTACCTATCCCTACAAGGTCAGGATGCATACTGGACGTATTTCCCTCATTTGCTCTTAATGAACGTCTACAAATTCTATATGCTTAATGTTCTAGTCAAGAAGTGACTCATATCTATAAATGATCTGTACTTCATAAGGAACACAAGTTACAGAAGGGTAGCTGTAAAAACAAGGTCTACTTTCAAACAGTTTCTAAACCCTAAAGAGACATGTTTTATATACATTCTACTGCCATCCTATCTGAATACTGCCACACAGTAGTGGCTAAAGTCAAAGATTAGAAAAGCAGGTTCTTCATTAAACAGAGTTGAAAAGAAAAAAGTGCAGTGAAGCAGAGAGAGAGAGAGAGAACACACAGACATTAAGGAGAGAGAGAGACAGAGAGAGACAGAGAGACAGAACACACAGACATTAAGCATAGTTGAAGATGAAGCCAAGAGAGCACCAAAAAAACATAAATAGCACCCAAGTACATTTTAAAACGTAATTTTGAAAGTTGTTTGTTACAGCCCTACTCAAAAGGTATGCTTTGTAAAATGGCATTCTTTAGCATGCACACTGCAGTGTTAAGTACTTCAGTTCATACAGCCATAAGTACTTGGCTAAGGACTACCAGCTGCCAGTCACCTCATACTGGAAATACTAGATCTATACCTTTGCTCTCAGGTTGTGAGGTAGGGAAGCTGGTCCAAAAGGCCATGGGATTAGATTTAAAAAGGCTAAAATTAAATCCTAGGAAAATAAAGAATATTCATTTTTTAATATCTTATGAAACAAATTGACTCTTAATACATAAGAAGTCGGAACCCTCAATTTATATCAATCTGGTTGTCTTACATATCCAAGGTCTTTCTTCGCTAATTTAATAAGAGGTGGCAATACTAACTCATATAACACACACGGAACATCTCAATAACACATGCTTTAAGTTGATTTTAAAACAAAACACTGAAGAATCAACATTTAAAAGACTAATACTCATGAATCAAGTGCATAAGTCTTTGTACTAGATTAGCTTCTTTGGCTCTGCTTTATGATACATGCCTCTCAAGTTACTGAAACAAATCTCTTATGATCTGTTAGTTTGAATACTCACAGGCAAACTTACTTAGGGTTAGACTTGTCTATTAAAATACTTCAAAATGTTCACTAACTAGTGTTTACGACACAACTTCGACTAAAATATTTGTTTCCTAAAAAGAGTCAAAGACACACACTTTTAAAAAATCTGCTGGGGACTGGAGGGATGGCCTAATGGTGAAGAGCACTGTCTGGTCTTCCAGAGGACCCAGGTCCAATTCCCAGCACCCATATGGCAGCTCACAACCATCTATAACATCAAAGTATCCGACACCCTCATACAGACATAAATAAGACTAAATCATTTAAAAAAATATTTTAAAAAAATCTGCTTAACTCTAAACACTGCGTACTTACCCTTTTCTGGTGCTTTAAATGTGTAACTAGGTGAAGACTCCTCCTTTGGACAGGCAACGACATTTCTGACTTTGCCATCTGAAGACTGTCTGATGTCAGCCGGTGGCTCACACTTGTCAGGTTCTACCTTTCCTCCAGATCCACTCTCAACTATTGAAGTAACTTCATTACTGCTATTTTTCAAAGGTGCATTAAAACTAAATCCAAACAAAGATCCAGTGGCTGAACTATTGCCAAATGCAAATGGCTTTGATTTTTCACTACTAAAAATGCTTTTAACAGACTCTGAGCCAAATACAAACTTTGGAGGAGAAACCACTGCTTTTGGTGTTGTTTCAGAAGTACTAGATGTTTCTCCAGCTTCTGAAGTTGTGTCTACTACCTCATCTCCCTGAGTTACATCAGTCCTTTCTCTTGTGGTCTCTTCTAAAATGGCTACAGCAATTTTGCCACATGGCGATTCTCGAGGAGTGCTCAGATGAGAAGCATGAGGTGTTATCAAACAGTCTTTTTCTTGGGCTGTTTTTGCTTCATCAAAAATTTTCTTAAATGAATCTGCAACATCCTGTAGTTTAAAACGAACAGCTAAATGTTCTATTTTTCTTTCTCCATCTGCAAAATCACATGCAGTCCATACCCACACTCTTTCTGTCCCTTTCATATTTTGCAAAGTCATATCTGGAGTTATTCTGTGATTGGCACAAAGTTTTAATACTTGGTCCCGTCTCATCACTATGCGAACTTGCTTATTATCATAATTTTGTAGAATCTTTATATCGCCAATGCCTCTTTCTTTCCACTGACCAGCATCTTTATCATATCTGTAGAGCTTTGCTCTGTGACTAAAAACAACCTGTTCATTTTCCTCACCGCTGGATACTTCAACTAGATCAGGTAAGGGTACAACAGGCTCAAAGTACTGTCCATCTCTCTCTTCTTCTTGAGTAACATCAGATTCTTCGTCAGTGCCGACTGAAGCTCCACTCTGGTTCAATTTGGCAGGAGACTTAGACGGACTCAAAGCAGATTTAAAACTGAAGTTAAATCCTGTAGTTGACTCACCGAAACGGAAGAGGTTTTTCCGTACAGGGCTGCTTGCCAACGGAGAAGCATGAACTGAGCTGCTGCTGACGCTGTCGTCCAAGGCATCTTCCCGTAAGTCATAGTTGTCCCATTCTAAGGTAGGCCCAGTGTGTTCAGGATTTTGCTTCACTGTTGTGTCTGAAGCACTGGAAGCATTGGCACCTGAACTTGTGTTCTCTTCATCGGTGACCTTTACTTGATCATTTGTCAAAAACGTTTTGAAATCTTTCAGTCCACTCTTCATCTCCTCAGCTCTCTGTATTAACTTAGCAGCCCTGCCAGTATCCACAAGCTTATGGGGAGTCTGAAGTGGAATGTCTAAGAGAAGCCGCTGACATTCCTCAAATTTCTGCTTGAACTCTTCAGCTAGCTCTGGTGTTTTAAACTTTGCAGCCAGCTGTTCCAGTTTAGCATCACCATCTGAAAAGTCACTAGCTAGCCACATCCACGCTCTATCGGACCCCGAGAGAGGTTTGAGGTTCATGGTGGTGGTTATCCAGTGATTGGCACAGACTTTTAGTACTTGTTCTCTTCTCATCAGCATTCTTAGTTTACCATTGACTTCATTTTTGAGAATTTTTAAGTTCCCCAAACCCCTTTCTTTCCACTGACTTATCTCAGCATCAAATCTAAATAATTTCACCCTCTGTGAATACAAAACTTTTTCATCTTCTTCTCCTGTTACAAGCTCTACTTTTTCAGGCATCTGCACCACTGGCTCAAAATGGATGTCATCACTGTCCTCGGTCTTGTAGGCATCATCATCTTTCTCAGGATCCGAAGACGTGTTAGCTTTCTCAGCCACTTTGCCACTTTGTGATGAGAATAATTTTTCTCCCGCACCTGAAAATCCTTTGAAATTAGGGTCTTTCTTGCCAAACTGAAACCCTTCTCTTGAAGTTGACTTTGCAAGATCTGCAAAGGTGAAAGTGCTGCTTGTCTGACCAAAGATTACACCACTGCCATTCTTCTGACCACTAACATCATGAGCTTGGAACCCAGTATCACTTTCAAGGTGTTTTTCACTCTTCTTCTCTTCATTTCCTTTTTCCTGAATGCCAAATTTAAACCCATCAGCAGACACAGGAATGGAAAAACTAAACCCATCCTTGATTGACTTAAATTCTGTGTTAGAAGAACCCTGAAAGGCAAAGGAAGATGTTTTTTCTTGATCTGCATGCCCAAATTTAAATTTCTGCTCTGTAATGCCAAATTTGAAATTTTTTTCTGGAAAGTTACTTTTAAATTCTGTTCCCACTTGACTTCCTGCAGATTCATTTAACTGTGATTTTGAGCCCACTGTGAAAGCTGAAGAAGATTCTACAACAGACTTATGAGTTGGCTTGGAGGCATCACAAGCCACACATTTTAGAGAAGAGCTCTCATTTTGTACAGAACAAACACTGCACTCCCACTGTCCTTCCTTTTTGGTAAACAATCCTTCAAATCCACTTTTTGGAGATTTGCTTGTCTCTGAAGAGGCAGAAGTTGGGATAACAGATGTAGGCTGATTCTGTTTATTTGGATTCTGACAAGCAATACACTGAGCAGCACTTGCTTCATTTCGGACTAAACACTGGCTGCAATCCCATTGTCCTTCCTTCTTGGTGAACATACCCTCAAATCCACTCCTGGGAGCCTTACTCATCTCTGAAGAACCAAACTTGAAAGAGGCAGCAGCTGGACTTGTCTTAGCAGGATTCTGGCAAGCAACACACTTTACAGCATTTGCTTCATTTCTCACCAAGCACGAACTACAATCCCACTGTCCTTCTTTCTTAGCAAACATGTCCTCGAACCCACCCTTTGGAGGTTTACTTATATCCGAAGTACTGGCCTTAAAAGAGGCAGGTGATGAAACAGTAGACACAGCCTGTTTTCCTGGATTCTGACAAGCAACACATTTTGTAGAGCTTCCTTCATTTCGGACCAGGCATATATCGCAATCCCACTCTCCTTCCTTTTTAGAAAAAACAGATCTGAAATCACTGTCAACAGACTTAGGAAGGTCTCCCTGCCCAAATTTGAAAGAAGTCTGAACAAAAGAAGATCCATTTTTGTTAGCTGATTTTGTATTCTGACATGCAATGCACCTAGATATAGTGGGCTCGTTTCTTACTAAACAAACACTGCAATCCCAATGACCTTCCTTATTCGGAGTCATCACTGCAAATCGATCTTGAGCATTCTCTGGGCCAGTTTTAGGAGCAAAGCCATTTTCAACTAATGGTGGACCTAGGAGCTCTTTATTATTGGCTGGGTTTATATTTTGGCAAGATACACATTTCTTTGCGGTTGCAGCATTCTTAAATGAGCAGCTGTTACAATGCCACCAAGACCCTTCCTTCTTTACAATCTGAAATTCAAAATTCAAGTTTCCACCATCCGATTTGCAAATATCCTTGTTATCATGAGCTGCAGGTTCTTTTACAATTCTGATAGTATGGTTTGGTGCTGTAGACACATTTGTTCCTGAAGCTTTTAAAATCTTCTGGGCTTCTTCAAATTTACACTTAAATAGTGCTGCTTCCTCAGGAGTTTTGAATCTAATTGCAAGCTGCTCTGGTTTTGGTAACTCGTCTGCATAATCAAGCGCATGCCATACAAAAGATCTATCTGAGCCAGCATTGGGTGTCAGCTTCATATCCGGACTAATGTAATGATTTGCACAGATCTTTAATACTTGCTCTCGCCTCATCAGAAGGCGAATTTTACCAGATGTTTTATGTCTTAATATTTTTACATTGCCTATCCCACGCTCCTTCCATTCTTTGGATTCACCATCAAAACGGAACAATTTTGCACGATTGCAAAAGAATTCTTCTTCATCTTCCTCACCGGTTTTTACTTCTATCTTGTCAGGAAGAGGAACCACAGGCTCAAAGTGAGGGCCATCATCATCCTCATCCCCATGAGCACTTCCTCCATCTGTCTCACGACTCTTATTTGCCAGCTCTGAAGCAGGGGGTGCAAATATAGACTTTCCTGGACCGTGAAAAGTAAACATATCATCACTTCGACGAAAACCAGAATTCTTCTGCTGGTTTTGGCCTATGTTTTCTGTAAGTGTCATTCCAGACACATTTTTGCTCCCAAAATTAAATGTATTTCGAGACCCAATAGTTTGACCAGAAATTGATCTTGGTCCACTATAGCCATCTCCTTGCAAAGGTTTATCTGAAGTCAGAAGACCCAAGAGACTTTCACTATTACTATAAGCTGTTGAAGGAGGCTGTGTCACAACCTGTGGTGATGAAAATGTGAAGTCACCGTCATTTGACTTAAAGTTTGAGTTAAACTTAAAGGGAGGTGGCTGTGTTGTGTGTGCTGGTGCTGTCAGAGGTGGCCTTATTACTTCACCCGGCACGGGCTGAACAAAATTGGTTTTTCCAAATTCCATAACCTTTGATTCTGCTGGCCTTGAAGCATGAGCTACAAGTGGAGGTTTTGTGAAATACCCTGGTTCTGGCAACGGTGGATTTGTGCTTGTCTGTTGAACATTATAGTTAAAGTAATCATCACCCCTGGGTGATAGAATTCCTGTTGCAGGAGACTCAAACCGCAAGGGAGGACCATACATCTCCTGAGAGAACATACAAGCCGATGAATTTTGCACTGGCGGTGTATGCATCTGTTGTGAATGCATCTGCTGTGGATAGGCGTAAATATGCTGCTGGGGTGGAAGCCTATTCATGCCATAAACTGGTCCCTAAAAGAAAAAATTAAAATATTTTATACATTAACCATAAGACCATATAAAGATAACCATAACCATATGAAAAGCTACATATAAATCAACTCTTATAAACCTGAAATTATGAGTATTATTCAGCAATAGCACCAATGTACACAGAAAAACAAGGGACACCAATGGTGCTACAAAGACACCTGTATATTTACTTGGCATGTACTAATAAGAAGTCTTAAACATCTACACTTACAAATAGCTTCTTCAGTCACTAAACACTTACCAAATGATCTTAATTAGCAGTGGTAATTATGACTAAAATTCACTGTACCAACTGGGCTTTATCTCATTTTAGGATCCTCAAAAACTGTATTAACTGTAGTATAATTTTAATTTTAAAATAGGTATTCCCTAAGAGGTACAGAAGTTAAAAAAAACTTGCCCAAGGTCACAATAAGTAGAAGAGGGGTCTAAATGCACCCCCAGCTCTCTGTCTTTCAAGTCTTCATTTTCAATTACTGTTTGAGTCAACAGGATGGAAATACAGCAGACTAGCAACACAAGAATACACTTGCCCTATTCCAACTGAAATAGAAAGACATAAGGGCTAAAACTTGCAATCTTCCTATATTTAACATATTTCAAATGTTTCAACTTACTTCTAAAATACAAAAATAAGAAATTCCTGTATTATGAAGATCACATAATTTCCAATACTGAACTACTTCTTTCATTTTCTTTAAAAGAAACCTAAACATTTAAAATGTAGTTATAAATATACAAGTTTTTCCTTTATTACCTTTGTGGGAGTAACATTAGCTGCTGGTCTGAGAAGATACTGGGAATTATATGCTGGTGACTGACTATAATATACTGAAGGGCCAGTAGTTGCAACTAAAAACAAACAAACAAAAGAAAAGAAAAAGAAAAAGAAAACAATGTTAAAAGTCTATTCTACAATTCAAAATACTATTATCTAGACAAGAGTTATAAATACAAAATAGGAATCAAAGAAAATTTTAATTATTCTATCTTTACATTTCTACACATTAAAGTAACCCAAAGTAATCAATAAATGAAAAACTAAAAAAAAAATCCTATAAAAATGACATAAAAATAAAAAAAATAAAAAAGACCACTGCTGTTGTCTTTAATATCCTAGACTAAGGCATAAGTGGCATATGCTACTTGATCTCCACAAAGAGGCAGCCAGATTTCTTCTGAGTTTCAGTCAAAGCTACATAGTGAGAGACTCTCTCTCTCAAAAGAAAAACCAAGAAGAATGCAAATGGTCCATCTAAGATCAGCAGAATTTAAAAGCACAGGATGATCAACATTAGAAATATAGTAGTTACAAAAGATTTACTAACCAAAATGCATCTGATGACCTAAAGTTTAAAAGAGGCCTTGAAAATCTACAGAATAGCAGGGCTATGAACTCAAAATATTACTGAGATTTAAGCATAAAATCATCTAATATAATCATGGAAAGGACCTCACAATAAGCATGTGACCAACTACATGGCTCAGCAGGTGAAGGTGGTTACCACACAAACCTAGCAATATGATTTTCATTTCCAGAACACATGCTATGGCACAGACAGACAGACACGCACAATACATCAAAATTTAAAACAACAAATTAACACAAAACTTGTTCTTTGGCTTAAAGTACACATGTGCACACACATACATAAAAACATAACACTATATAAGACAAACTATATGCTCCATCTGTTCTGTGAGCTTTATTAGGAACTGAAACTACTAAAAGGCACTTAAACTAAGTGGCAAAACTACAGTGTTGTGCTCACTCTATTTTATGACAGTGTTACCAGAACTAAAAACTAAAAGACCTTTCATACTGTACATGAAGTGAAAACCTGGAAGTGTAGCCAAGTAATTGTGAAAAAGTAATAAAAACTGTAGAAGTAAAGTAAGTACTCCCAAGATTGAATTTGGAAACCTAATGGAATGGCCTAATGGGACAGAACTATTATTCTAAGGAGGAGGAAACAGGCACAGAAGTTACAAGTTGATAGACATGACACAATAATCTAAAAAAAAAAAAAAAAATCTCCAGGTAAGAAGCTAGAGATATGGCTGTGCTTTTGGAAGAGAGTCCACATGGCAGCTCACAACTGCCAACCACAAGCACTGCATGCCTACAGTGGCCTACAGTGTACATGTACGTGCAGGCAAAAGAATGCAACTCTATCAGTGCCTGGAGACTCAGTGGGACAAAAAATTAGAAACAAAAAAGAACAACCCTGACTGCTCTTTGGGCTTACGAGGGATGGGGGACTTGATTGGGGGAGGGGGAGGGAAAGGGGAGGTGGAGGTGGGGAAGAGACAGAAATCTTTAATAATAAAAAAAAAAGACAAAAAAGAAAAAGAAGCCAGTATATGAACACAATTCAGAGAATATTCCAAAACGTGTTTAGGGGCTGGAAAGATGGCTCAGCAGTTAAGAACACTGGCTGCTCATCCGGAAGAGTCAGACTAGATTTCCAGCACCCATTTGGCAGCTTATAACGATAACTCCAGTCCCAGAGGATCTGAAGTCTTCTTCTAGTTTCAGGCACTAGGCACACATGTGGTGCACAGACACACATGCAGACAAAATACTTATATGCATAAAACAAATATAAAAGTTTTAAAGACTGTATGTTTTTAAAGGGTGGTTAATCTTTAGTTTTCGTTAAATTGTTCAGTACTTCTGAGATTTGTCTTTACCTTCTAGGCATCTAATTTTTAAATGACAACAAGAATACCTCTGTATTATTTACTATGAACACAGGGGGATAAATAAGCTTCCAATAAACTTATGACCTTGCCAATGAGCAATTGAAGTTTTTCTTAACTATAAAACAAGGATGTACTAGCCAGTACAATTTTTTATCATTAAAAGAATATGACAGCCAGGCGGTGGTGGCACATAATCCCAACACTCGGGAGGCAGAGGCAGGCGGATTTCTGTGAGTTCGAGGCCAGCCTGGTCCACAAGAGCTAGTTCCAGGACAGGAACCAAAAGCTTCGGAGAAACCCTGTCTCGAAAATCCAAAAAAAAAAAGAATACGACAATGTGAATGTTTATAGACTTATATGACACCAAAGAAGATCCTTTTTGCCTGTACACAGAAGAAATGGAAATAGTAACCAAAGAGGTACTAAGTAACTGCTGCACACAAGAACTAATAAACTCTAGAGGTCAGCCAGTCTATTCAATCCCCTACAAAAGAGTTTTAAGCAGGCCAAGGTCTACGCTCTAAACGCATACTTTCTATGTAATGTATGACACTGAGTTTACCTTCATGAAACCTTGCTAACACTGAGAAATCACTATGAGAAGAGAACAGAGAGAACTCTTTAAGTGTGACTCCGTGAACAAGAACACAATGTGCTTATTTAAACTAGATTTACACTAAACATCAATCCCATCCCTCACGCAGAGACATGAGAATCACTGTAAGTTTGAAGTCAGTTTTGAGCTACATCATGGGTTCTAGTCCAGTCTGGGCTACAAAGTAAGATGTTGACAAAATGAACAAAACAAAATAGTCAATATACATTACAGTTCTAATTAAGTTAGTTCTTGTCCAAATTTTTTGGTGCCAAAGGTATCAGAATATTTGCATATACATAAAGATGTCTTAAGGACAGAAAGCAAGTAACACCAAATTTATTCATGTTTCATAAATTCATTCATTCAATTCAATTTGTTTGTTCCTGAGACAGGGCCTCACTAAGCAGGCAAGACTGGCCTTAAACTTGTGATCTTCCTGCTTGAGCATCTTGAGTACTGGACTATAACCATGTTTGCCATCATACCCTGCCTATATTTTCAGTGAATCTATATTCTGACAACATCCTCTCATATGAGTGTACTGTGTAGGATTTTTCCACTTAGGACACCTTGTCACTCAAAAACTACCACAAGAGAAAAAATAAAGAGCTGGGCACAGTGGCTCATGCCTATTATCCCAGCACTTGGGAAGTAGAAGCAGGCAGATCTCTGTGAGTTTGAGGCCAGCCTGGTCTACAAAGCAAGTTCCAGGATAGCCAGAGCTTTTACAAGAAACCTAACCTTGTGTCTCGAAAAAACAAAAAACAAAGAAAGACCTACCATACTATTAAGTTTCAGGTTTTACAGAATTTCAGATTTCATTTGAGTAATCTGTCAGGTAAGAGATTTATTTTTATTATTGCTGACCACCTGGGGGTGCTATACCACACTGGCAAGTTACTTCGGAGTTAGGGATAAAAATACCAATCTATCAGTAACTAGCAGTATAGTAAGTACTAATGGATAAACTAATCCTTCAAAAATCATTTCCTCATCTATAAAACTAAAATTACCAAGAGTATTTACACAGTTACTATGATAAAATTATACAAAATGTACTTTTGTACATAACCAACCCACAATAAACATCACCATACCTATCTGTACAAACACAAATGCTCAAGACAATTATATGAAACAAATATCAACTCCATGTTTTAGGAGTTAAATTATACAGCTAAAATATAAGAAAAAAACTTTAAAATGAACTTATTATGCAGCCAGCTGTGGGGGTATATGTCTATAATCTTAGCACTTGGGTAGAAGAAGCAGGTGAAAGAATTCAAATGAATGAAATGAGTTTGAGGCCACCCTGGTCTACAGTGAGTTCCAGGCCATCCAGAGTTGAATAATAAAACTCTATCTCAATAGATAGATTGAGCAGTTGATTGACTAGATAGATAGATAGATAGATAGATAGATAGATAGATAGATAGATAGATAGAT